>JAUMJK010002941.1:0-15436 GCA_033558105.1 Coccyzus lansbergi
CATAACCACCTCCCAGTGCCCCATAACCCCCTCCCACTGCCCCATAACCACCTCCAACCCCCTCCCACTGCCCCATAACCACCTCCAACCACCTCCCAGTGCCCCATAACCACTTCTTATCACTCCCCAAGCACCTCCCACTGCCCCATAACCACCTCCAACCACCTCCCACTGCCCCATAACCCCCTCCCACTGCCCCATAACCACCTCTTATCACCCACCAACCCCCTCCTTGTGCCCCATAACCCCCTCCAACCCCCTCCAACTGTCCCATAATGACCTCCAACCACCCCCTGTGACCCCTCCATGGGTCCCAGTGCCCCATAGCCCCCTCCCACTGCCCCATAACCCCCTCCCACTGCCCCATAACTACCTCCAACCACCTCTTATCACCTCACAACCCCCTCCCACTGCCCCATAACCACCTCCAACCACCTCCCACTGCCCCACAACCACCTCTTATCACCCTCCAACCTCCTCCAACCACCTCCTATTGCCCCATAACCACTTCCAACCACCTCCCACTGCCCCATAACCTCCTCTTATCACCCCCCAACCCCCTCCCACTGCCCCATAACCACCTCCCACTGCCCCATAACCACCTCCAACCACCTCCCAGTGCCCCATAACCTCCTCTTATCACTCCCCATCCACCTCCCACTGCCCCATAACCACCTCCAACCGCCTCCCACTGCCCCATAACCACCTCCCACTGCCCCATAACCACCTCCCACTGCCCCATAACCACCTCTTATCACCCCTCAACCACCTCTCACTGCCCCATAACCACCTCCGAGTGCCCCATAACCACCTCCCACTGCCCCATAACCACCTCCCAGTGCCCCATAGCCACCTCTTATCACCCTCCAACCGCCTCCCACTGCCCCATAACCACTTCCCACTGCCCCATAACCACCTCTTATCACTCCCCATCCACCTCCCACTGCCCCATAACCACCTCTTATCACTCCCTAACCCCCTCCTTGTGCCCCATAACCACCTCCAACCCCCTCCTTGTGCCCCATAACCCCCTCCAACCCCCTCCAACTGTCCCATAATGACCTCCGACCACCCCCTGTGACCTCTCCGTGGGTCCCAGTGCCCCATAACCACCTCCCACTGCCCCATAACCCCCTCCAACCCCCTCCAGTTGTCCCATAACGACCCCCGACCACCCCCTGTGACCCCTCCGTGGGTCCCAGTGCCCCATAGCCCCCTCCCCCCCCCCCCCCCCCTTCCCCCGACAGAGTACGTGGAGCACCTGAAGGACGAGAGCCGCGTCTGCGCCATCATCGCTCGGCTGCAGCGCTACCTGCAGGCCAAGGGCTCCACCGAGGAGCTGTGCCGCGTCTTCCTCCGACGCATCCTCCACACCTACTACAAGTTCGACTACCGGGCCCAGCGTCGGGCCCAGGAAGAGGCCGGAAACGGGGGCGAAGAGGCCAAAGACGGGGCCGGGGGCAGCAAAAATGGGGCTGGAGGCCCCAGAAACGGGGTCGGGAGCAGCAAAAATGGGGCGGGAGGAGCTCAGGTCGGAGCTGGAGGAGCTCAGGTCGGAGCTGGAGGAGCTCAGGTCGGAGCTGGAGACCCCAAAGTAGGTGGAAGCTCCAAGACGGAGGTCGGAGGAGCTAAAACGGAGGTCGGAGGAGGCAAAACGGAGGTCGGAGGAGGCAAAACGGAGGTTGGAAGCTCCAAAACGGAGGTCGGAGAAGCTAAAGTGGAGGTCGGAGAAGGGGAGATGGGTCCAGAAGGAGGTAAAATGGGTCCAGGAGGAGCTCCAGTGGAGGCTGAAGGAGCTCAAATGGGTCCTGAGGCTAAACTGGAGGTCGGAGGAGCCAAACTGGGGCTTGAAGGAGCCAAACTGGGTCTTGGAGAAGCTAAACTGGGGCTTGAAGGAGCCAAACTGGGGCTTGAAGGAGCTAAAATGGAGGTTGGAGAAGCTAAACCAGGTCTTGAAGGACCTAAACCGGGTCTCGAAGGACCCAAAACGGGTCTCGAAGGAGCCCAGGTAGGTCCTGGAGACTCCAAAATGGAGGTTGGAGAAGCCAAACAAGGTCTCGAAGGAGCCAAAGTGGAGGTTGGAGAAGCCAAGGGAGGTCCTGGAGGCCCCAAAGTAGGTCCTGAAGGAGCTAAACTGGGTCTGGAAGGAGCTAAACCAGGTCTTGAAGGAGCTAAACTGGGTCTGGAAGGAGCCAAAGCAGGTCCTGGAGAGACCCGAGTGGGTCTTGAAGGAGCCAAGGTGGAGGTTGGAGAAGGTAAAGCAGGTCCTGAAGGACCCAAAGTGGGTCTTGAAGGACCTAAAGTGGGTCTTGAAGGAGCCAGAGTAGGTCCTGAAGGAGCCAAAGTGGGTCTTGAAGGACCTAAAGTAGGTCTTGAAGGAGCCAGAGTAGGTCCTGAAGGAGCCAGAGTAGGTCCTGAAGGAGCCAAAGTGGGTCCTGAAGGACCTAAAGTAGGTCCTGAAGGAGCCAAAGTAGGTCCTGAAGGACCCAAAGTGGGTCTTGAAACACCTAAACCAGGTCTTGAAGGACCCAGAGTAGGTCTTGAAGGACCCAAAGTGGGTCTTGAAGGAGCCAGAGTAGGTCCTGAAGGAGCCAGAGTAGGTCCTGAAGGAGCCAAAGTAGGTCCTGAAGGAGCCAAAGTAGGTCCTGAAGGACCTAAAGTGGAGGTTGGAGAAGCCAAACCAGGTCCTGGAGACCCCAGGGTGGGCCTCGAAGGGCCCAGAGTGGGTCTCGGAGACGCCGAACCGGGTCTCGAAGGAGGTAGAGTGGAGCTCGGAGGAGCCGGAGTGGGGTTCGGAGGCCTCGGGGTGGGCGAGAAGGAGAAGGAGAAAGGGGAGGAGGAGGTGTCGGAGAAGGAGAAGGTGGAGGAGGAGGACGAGGACGAGGAGGAGGAGGACTCGGCGGCCTTGATGGAGAGGCTGTGCAAGTTCATCTACGCGCGGGACCGCACCGACCGCATCCGCACCTGCGCCATCCTCTGCCACATCTACCACCACGCGCTGCACAGCCGCTGGTACCAGGCCCGGGACCTCATGCTCATGTCCCACCTGCAGGACAACATCCAGCACGCCGACCCGCCCGTCCAGGTCGGGGTCAGGGGGGGGGGGACGCGTCTGGAGGGGCTTGGGGAGGGTCTGGAGGGTCTAGAGGAGCGTCTGGAGGGGCTTGGGGAGCGTTTGGAGGGTCTATGGAGCGTCTGGAGGGTCTTATGGAGCATCTGGAGGGTCTAGGGGAGGGTCTGGAGGGTCTTATGGAGCATTTGGAGGGTCTAGGGGAGGGTCTGGAGGGTCTTGGGGAGGGTCTGGAGGGTCTAGAGGAGCATCTGGAGGGGCTTGGGGAGGGTCTGGAGGGGCTTGGGGAGGGTCTGGAGGGGCTTGGGGAGGGTCTGGAGGGGCTTGGGGAGGGTCTGGAGGGTCTAGGGAGCATCTGGAGGGTCTTATGGAGCATCTGGAGGGGCTTGGGGAGGGTTTGGAGGGTCTAGGGGAGGGTTTGGAGGGTCTAGGGGAGGGTTTGGAGGGTCTAGGGGAGGGTCTGGAGGGGCTTGGGGAGCGTTTGGAGGGTCTAGAGGAGCATCTGGAGGGTCTAGGGGAGGGTCTGGAGGGTCTTATGGAGCATCTGGAGGGTCTAGGGGAGGGTCTGGAGGGTCTTATGGAGCATCTGGAGGGTCTAGAGGAGCATCTGGAGGGTCTAGAGGAGCATCTGGAGGGTCTAGGGGAGGGTCTGGAGGGTCTAGAGGAGCATCTGGAGCATCTGGAGAAGCACCAGGAGGGTCTGGAGGGGCTTGGGGAGGGTCTGGAGGGGCTTGGGGAGGGTCTGGAGGGTCTCTGGAGCATCTGGAGGCCTCTGGGTGTGGGTTGAGGGTCTCAAGGAGCATCTGGAGGGTCTTAGGGAGTGTTTGGAGGGTCTTATGGAGCATCTGGAGGGTCTTGGGGAGCCTTTGGAGGGTCTAGGGGAGGGTCTGGAGGGTCTAGAGGAGCATCTGGAGGGTCTTGGGGAGTGTCTGGAGGGTCTCAAGGAGCATCTGGAGAAGCACCGGGAGGGTCTGGAGGGTCTTAGGGAGCGTTTGGAGGGTCTCAAGGAGCATCTGGAGGGTCTTGGGGAGCCTTTGGAGGGTCTAGAGGAGGGTCTGGAGGGTCTCTGGAGCATCTGGAGGCCTCTGGGTGTGGGTTGAGGGTCTCAAGGAGCATCTGGAGGGTCTTATGGAGCATTTAGAGGGTCTATGGAGCATCTGGAGAAGCACCTGGAGGGTCTAGGGGAGGGTCTGGAGCGTCTCTGGAGCATCTGGAGGCCTCTGAGTGTGGGTTGAGGGTCTTGGGGAGGGTCTGGAGGGTCTTAGGGAGTGTTTGGAGGGTCTAGAGGAGCATCTGAAGGTGGTTATGGGGAGATGTGGGGCCTCTGAGTGTGGGTTGAGGGTCTCAAGGAGCATCTGGAGGGTTTATGGAGGATCTGGAGGGTCTTATGGAGCATCTGGAGGGTCTAGGGGAGGGTCTGGAGGTGGTTATGGGGAGAGATGGGGCCTCCGAGTGTGGGTCTCGGGTCTCTGGGAGCACCTGGAGGTCTTTAGGGGCTGATCAAGGGTCTCTCCGATCATTTCCGTCTGGTTCCTCCTCCACCTTTGAATGTTCCTCCTCCGTGTCCTTGGGCTTCCTCACGACTTCCTCCATCTCCGTGTGGTTCCTTTTCCAGCTCCATGGGTTCCTCCTCCACCTTGATTGGTTCCTTCTCCATCTCTAGAGTTTCCTCCTCCCTCTTGATTGGTTCCTCCTCCATCTCTAGACTTTCCTCCTCCCCTCTTTCCAGGTTCCTCCATCTCCATATGGTTCCTCCTCCACCTTTCGAGGTTCTTCTTGAGTTCCTCCATCTCCATATGGTTCCTCCTTCCCCTTTCCAGGTTCCTCCATCTCCACACGGTTCCTCCTTCCCCTTTCCAGGTTCCTCCATCTCCCTATGGTTCCTCCTTCCCCCTTTCCAGGTTCCTCCATCTCCATATGGTTCCTCCTCCCCCTTTCCAGGTTCCTCCTCCATCTCCCTATGGTTCCTCCTTCCCCTTTCCAGGTTCCTCCATCTCCCTATGGTTCCTCCTTCCCCTTTCCAGGTTCCTCCATCTCCCTATGGTTCCTCCTTCCCCCTTTCCAGGTTCCTCCTTCCCCTTTCCAGGTTCCTCCATCTCCATATGGTTCCTCCTCCACCTTTCGAGGTTCTTCTTGAGTTCCTCCATCTCCATATGGTTCCTCCTCCCCTTTCCAGGTTCCTCCATCTCCCTATGGTTCCTCCTTCCCCTTTCCAGGTTCCTCCTTCCCCTTTCCAGGTTCCTCCTCCCCCTTTCCAGGTTCCTCCATCTCCATATGGTTCCTCCTCCACCTTTCCAGGTTCCTCCTCCACCTCTAGAGGTTCCTCCTTCCCCCTTTCCAGGTTCCTCCTCCATCTCCATATGGTTCCTCCTTCCCCTTTCCAGGTTCCTCCATCTCCATATGGTTCCTCCTCCACCTTTTGAGGTTCTTCTTGAGTTCCTCCATCTCCATATGGTTCCTCCTCCCCCTTTCCAGGTTCCTCCTCCATCTCCCTATGGTTCCTCCTTCCCCCTTTCCAGGTTCCTCCATCTCCATATGGTTCCTCCTCCATCTCCCTATGGTTCCTCCTTCCCCCTTTCCAGGTTCCTCCTTCCCCCTTTCCAGGTTCCTCCTCCACCTTTCCAGGTTCCTCCTTCCCCCTTTCCAGGTTCCTCCATCTCCATATGGTTCCTCCTCCACCTTTTGAGGTTCTTCTTGAGTTCCTCCATCTCCATATGGTTCCTCCTCCCCCTTTCCAGGTTCCTCCATCTCCCTATGGTTCCTCTTTCCCCCTTTCCAGGTTCCTCCATCTCCCTATGGTTCCTCCTCCACCTTTCCAGGTTCTTCTTGAGTTCCTCCATCTCCCTATGGTTCCTCCTTCCCCCTTTCCAGGTTCCTCCATCTGTAGAGGTTCCTCCTCCACCTTTCCAGGTTCTTCTTGAGTTCCTCCATCTCCCTGTGGTTCCTCCTCCCCCTTTCCAGGTTCCTCTATCTCCATATGGTTCCTCCTTCCCCTTTCCAGGTTCCTCCTCCATCTCCCTATGGTTCCTCCTCCACCTTTCCAGGTTCTTCTTGAGTTCCTCCATCTCCCTATGGTTCCTCCTCCCCCTTTCCAGGTTCCTCCTTCCCCTTTCCAGGTTCCTCCATCTCCATATGGTTCCTCCTCCATCTCCCTATGGTTCCTCCTCCCCCTTTCCAGGTTCCTCCATCTCCCTACGGTTCCTCCTTCCCCCTTTCCAGGTTCCTCCATCTCCCTATGGTTCCTCCCCCGTTTAGAGCTTCCTCGGTCTCCTCTCTCCCCCTCCCCAGATCCTGTACAACCGCACGATGGTGCAGCTGGGCATCTGCGCCTTCCGCCAGGGCCTGATCAAGGACGCCCACAACGCCCTCCTGGACATCCAGTCGTCGGGGAGGGCCAAGGAGCTGCTGGGCCAAGGGCTGCTGCTGCGCAGCCTCCAGGAGCGCAACCCCGAGCAGGAGAAGGTGGAGAAGCGGCGCCAGGTGCCTTTCCACATGCACGTCAACCTGGAGCTGCTGGAGTGCGTCTACCTGGTGGCGGCCATGCTGCTGGAGATCCCCTACATGGCCGCCCACGAGTTCGACGCCCGACGCCGCATGATCAGCAAGCAGTTCCACCACCAGCTGCGCGTCGGGGAGAGGCAGCCCCTGCTGGGTGAGGGGCCTCGGCGACCCCCGACCCCCGACCCCGACCGACCCCCGGCAACGGCGTCCCCAGCACCCGGAGATGCCGCCCGCGTGGGGCTCTGGCCGCGGAACCCCCCGACCTGTAGTTCTCCTGGAGAACCAACCCATCGGGTTCTGTCAAGGTCTTGGGAACCTCAGTAGGAGCCTCCAAGGTGGCTCCTGGTTGGGGTCTCGTGCCCCATAGAGGCCTCTGAGCCAGAGATCTCGGTCCCATGGAGGCCTCTGACCTATAGGTCTCAGTCCCATAGAGGCCTCTGACCCATAGAACTCAGTCCCATAGAGGCCTCTGACCCAGAGGTTCCGGCCGTGAGGTCACCTGACCCATAGGTCTTGGCCTCATGGTCTCCTGACCCAGAGGTCTCGGCCCCAGAACCCTCCAACCTATAGTTCTCATGTAGAACCAACCCATCAGGTTCTATCAAGGTCTTGAGAACCTCACTAGGAGCCTCCAAGGTGGCCCCAGGTTGGGGTCTCGTGCCCCATAGAGGCCTCTGAGCCAGAGATCTCGGCCTCAGGGTCTCCTGACCCAGAGGTCTCAGCCCCAGAACTCTCCGACCTGTAGTTCTCCTGTAGAACCACAATGAGGGTCGATCAAGGTCTTGAGAACCTCAATAGGAGCTTCCAAGGTGGCTCCTGGTTGGATCCTCGTGCCCCATAGAGGCCTCTGAGCCAGAGATCTCAGTCCCATAGAGGCCTCTGAGCCCTAGATCTTGGTCCCATGGAGGCCTCTGACCTATAGGTCTCAGTCCTATAGAGGCCTCTGACCCATAGAACTCAGTCCCATAGAGGCCTCTGACCCAGAGGTTCCAGCCATGAGGTCTCCTGACCCATAGGTCTTGGCCTCAGGGTCTCCTGACCCAGAGGTCTCGGCCCCAGAACTCTCTGACCTGTAGTTCTCCTGGAGAACCAACCCATCGGGTTCTATCAAGGTCTTGAGAACCTCACTAGGAGCCTCCAAGATGGCTCCAGGTTTGGGTCTCGTGCCCCATAGAGGCCTCTGAGCCAGAGATCTTGGCCCCATAGAGGCCTCTGACCCCTAGATCTCGGCCTCATGGTCACCTGACCCAGAGATTCCAACCATGAGGTCTCCTGACCCGTAGGTCTCATATAGAACCAACCCCTCGGCTTCTATCAAGGTCTTGAGAACCTCCCTAGGAGCCTCCAAGATGGCTCCTGGTTTGGTTCTCGTGCCCCATAGAGGCCTCTGACCCATAGATCTCAGTCCCATAGAGGCCTCTGACCCAGAGATCTCGGCCTCAGGGTCCGTCTTACCCATAGATCTCATATAGAACCAACCCCTCGGCTTCTATCAAGGTCTTGAGAACCTCACTAGGAGCCTCCAAGGTGGCTCCTGCCTGGGTTCTCATGCCCCATAGAGGCCTCTGACCCCTAGATCTCGGCCTCATGGTCACATGACCCAGAGATTCCAACCATGAGGTCTCCTGACCCATAGGTCTCATATAGAACCAACCCCTCGGCTTCTATCAAGGTCTTGAGAACCTCCCTAGGAGCCTCCAAGATGGCTCCTGCCTGGGTTCTCATGCCCCATAGAGGCCTCTGACCCATAGATCTTGGCCCCATAGAGGCCTCTGAACCCTAGATCTTGGTCCCGTAGAGGCCTCTGACCTATAGGTCTCAGTCCCATAGAGGCCTCTGACTCATAGATCTCAGTCCCATAGAGGCCTCTGACCCAGAGGTTCCAGCCATGAGGTCACCTGACCCATAGGTCTCGGCCCCAGAACCCTCCAACCTGTAGTTCTCCTGGAGAACCACAATGAGGGTCGATCAAGGTCTTGGGAACCTCAGTAGGAGCCTCCAAGGTGGCTCCAGGTTTGGGTCTCGTGCCCTGTGGAGGCCTCCGAACCCTAGATCTTGGTCCCATGGAGGCCTCTGACCCATAGAACTCAGTCCCATAGAGGCCTCTGACTCATAGGTCTCAGTCCCATAGAGGCCTCTGACCCAGAGGTTCCGGCCATGAGGTCTCCTGACCCATAGGTCTCGGCCCCAGAACCCTCCGACCTGTAGTTCTCCTGGAGAACCAACCCATCGGGTTCTATCAAGGTCTTGAGAACCTCAATAGGAGCTTCCAAGGTGGCTCCAGGTTTGGGTCTCGTGCCCCATAGAGGCCTCTGAGCCAGAGATCTCGGTCCCATAGAGGCCTCTGACCCATAGGTCTCAGTCCCATAGAGGCCTCTGAGCCAGAGGTTCCAGCCATGAGGTCACCTGACCCATAAGTCTCAGCCCCAGAACCCTCCAACCTATAGTTCTCATGTAGAACCACAATGAGGGTCGATCAAGGTCTTGAGAACCTCAATAGGAGCCTCCAAGGTGGCTCCAGGTTTGGTTCTCGTGCCCCATAGAGGCCTCTGAGCCAGAGATCTTGGCCCCATAGAGGCCTCTGCCCCCTAACTGAGCGTCCCCCGCCCCACATCCCCCCCCCCCCCCATCCAGGTCCCCCCGAGTCGATGCGGGAGCACGTGGTGGCCGCCTCCAAGGCCATGAAGACGGGCGACTGGAGGAGCTGCCACCGCTTCGTGGTCAACGAGAAGATGAACGGGAAGGTCTGGGACCTCTTCCCCGAGGCCAACAAAGTCCGGGCCATGCTCGTCAGGTCCGTGGGGCGGGTTAGGGGGCAGGTGGTGGGGGGGGGCGGGAGGAGCCGTGGGGCAGGAGGACAGCGTGGTCTGCGTCTCCCTTCTCGGTCTCCGTCTCCCGTCTTGGCCTCCACCTCACGTTCCTGCTTCATTTTATAGGTCTATGGGGCAGTTATGGGGCTGGAGAGGCCTGGGAGGAGCCGTGGGGCAGTTAGGAGGTAGTTATGGGGCGGGAGGAGCTGTGGGGCAGGAGGAGAACGTGGTCTCCATCTCCCGTCTTGGCCTCCACCTCACGTTCCTGCTTCATTTCTTGACCTATGGGGCAGGTAGGAGGTAGTTATGGGGCTGGAGAGGCCTGGGAGGAGCCGTGGGGCAGTTAGGAGGTAGTTGTGGGGCAGAGGAGGTGGGTGTCCCCCCCCCCCCCAGCCCCACATGTTGCTCTCTCTCCCCCACCCAGGAAGATCCAGGAGGAGTCTCTCCGCACTTACCTCTTCACCTACAGCAGCGTCTACGACTCCATCAGGTGGGACTCCCTGCCCCATAGAGCCCCCTCCCTGCCCCCTAAGCCACCTCCCCGTGACCTGACGCCCCCCCCCCTGCCCCACAGCATGGAGATCCTGGCGGCCATGTTCGAGCTGGACCTGCCCACCGTGCACAGCATCATCAGCAAGATGATCATTAACGAGGAGCTGATGGTGAGGGGGACGCGGGGAGGGGCTCTGGGGGGGGTCACTATGGGTCTCTCTATGTCTTTCTATGGGGTCTCTATGTCTCTCTATGTGGCCTCTATAGGTCTCTGTGGGCTCTCTATGGGGTCCCTATGGAGTCTCTATGGATCTCTATTGGTCTCTATGGGTCTCTATGTCTCTCTATGGGTCTCTATGGGTCTCTATGTCTCTCTATTGGTCTCTATGGGATCTCTATTGGTCTCTATGGATCTCTATGGGATCTCTATTGGTCTCTATGGGTCTCTATGTCTCTCTATGGGTCTCTATGAGTCTCTATGGGATCTCTATTGATCTCTCTGGGCCTGTATGTGTCTATGTGGCCTCTAGGTGGCGCTATGGGCTCTCTCTGGGGTCCCGATGGGTCCCTATGGGGCTCTGTGTCTCTCTATGGAGTCTCTATGGGTCTCTGTGTCTCTCTGTGGTCTCTCTATAGGTTTCTATGGGGCCTCTATGCATCTCTTTTGGTCCTTGTGGGGGTCTCTATGGGTGTCTCTGGGATCTCTGTGGGTCTCTATGTCTCTCTGTGGGGTCTCTATGAGGTCTCTATGGGGACTCTATTGGGCCTCTGTGTCTCCCTGTGTGTCCCTATGGGTCACTATGGGGTCTCTATAGGGTCTCTATGTCTCTATATGTCTCTCTATGGGTCTCTGTTGGGTCTCTGTGGGTCTCTATAGGGTCTCTATGAGGTCCCTATGGGGTCTCTATGGGTCTCTGTGTCTCTCTATGGGTCTCTATGGGTCTCTGTGTCTCTCTATGGGTCTCTATGGGTCTCTGTGGGTCAGTATGAGGTCTCTATGGGGTCTCTATGTCTCTCTATGGGTCCCTATGGGTCTCTATGAGGTCTCTGTGACTCTCTGTGGTCTCTCTATAGGTCCCTATGGGGTCTCTATGGTCTCTATGTCTCTCTATGGGGTCCCTATGCCTCTCTATGTGTCTCCATTGGGTCTTTATTGGTCTCTATGGATCTCTATGGGTCTCTATGTGGCCTTTAGGTGGCGCTATGGGGTCTCTATATCTCTCTGTGTCTCTCTATGTCTCTCTATGGTCTCTCTATGTCTCTCTCTGAGTCTCTATGGTCTCTCTATGTATCTCTCTGTCTCTCCATTGGTCTCTCTGAGGCTGCTGAGGCTCTGGGCTCTATGGGTCGCTATGGGTCACCCATGGGTCACTTACTGGGAGCTGTTGTGGGCTTGTCTGGCCAGGCTTCCCTGGACCAGCCGACGCAGACGGTGATGATGCACCGGACGGAGCCGACGCCGCAGCAGAACCTGGCCCTGCAGTTGGCCGAGAAGCTGGGGGGGCTGGTGGAGAACAACGAGCGGGTCTTCGACCACAAGCAGGGATCCTACGGAGGATACTTCCGAGGTCAGCCCCACAGCCGCCCCACAGTGCCCCATAGCCCCCTGACCCCCCCCCAACCCCAACCCTCAGCATCCTCAGCCCCGAGGAGGCTGCTCGGCTCCTCCTCCTCCTTCTCTTCGCTCAATGGAGTGTGGGGCAGCCCCAGAGCGACCTCTAGGTCCACACTCTGCCCCGTAATCAACCCCTCTCTGCCCCATAGACCCCTCTCTCTGCCCCATAGACCCTTTCTGTGCCCCACAGAGCCACTCTCTGCCCCACAGACCCACTCTCTGCCCCATAACCCCTCCCTCCTGCCCCCCCCCAGCTCCCTCCTAACCCCTCTCTCTGCCCCATAGACCCTTTCTGTGCCCCACAGAGCCACTCTCTGCCCCACAGACCCACTCTCTGCCCCATAACCACTCCCTCTTGCCCCCCCCACTCCCTCCTGCCCCCTCTCTCTGCCCCATAGACCCCTCTCTCTGCCCCATAACCAACCCCGTCCTGCCCCATAGACCCCCTGCCTGCCCCATAGCAGCCCCCCTGCCCCCCCAGCTGACCCCCTGCCCCCCAGCTGACCCCCCCGTCTCTGCCCCACAGACCAGAAGGACGGCTACCGGAAGGGCGACGGCGGCTACCTGCGCCGGGGGGGCTACCGCCAGCAGGAGCGCAGCTCCAACTACTGACCCACGGCTCCCTGCCCCATAGATCCCTGTCCCGCACACCCCTGCCCCACATGCCCCCCCTGCCCGGACTCAATAAAGCTGGTGTGGAATTGGTTTGTGTGTGTAAGGGGAGTGCTGAGGGGGATGTGGGGATGGACTTGGGGGGGTGGGAAGGGAGGAGGGGGCTGTGACCCATAGAGACCCCATAGAGATCAATGGGGACCATAGAGACTCCATAGAGACCCATAGACTCCATAGAGACACATAGAGACCCCATAGAGGCCTCATAGAGACTCTATAGCGCCACCTAGAGGCCACAGAGAGACACATAGAAACCCATAGAGATCAATAGAGATCCCATAGAGTCACATAGGGACCCATAGAGACCCCATAGAGACTACATAGCGCCACCTAGAGGCCACATAGAGAAACACAGAGACCCATAGAGACCCCATAGAGGTCCAATAGAAACTCCATAGAGACCCCATAGAGTCACATAGGGACCCATAGAGATCCATAGAGACCACAGAGACCCCATAGAAGCCCCATAGAGACCCATAGAGAGCCCATAGGGACCCATAGAGATCCATAGAGACCCATTGAGATCCCCTAGAGAGTCATAGGGACACATAGAGACATCTAGAGACCCCCCATAGGGACCCATAGAGATCCATAGAGACCCATAGTGACCTATAGAGAGCCCATAGGGACCCATAGAGAGCCCATAGGGACCCATAGAGATCCATAGAGACCCATAGAGACCCCATAGAGACCCATAGTGACCTATAGAGACCCATAGAGAGCCCATAGGGACCCACAGAGACCCCACAGAACCTCACAGAGACCCCATAGGGACTCCATAGAAATCCATAAGGATTCCATAGAGATCCACAGAGACCTCATAGTGACCCCATAGAGACCCCATAAAGGCCCAATAGAAAGTCCAGAGACCCCATAGAGTCACATAGGGACCCATAGAGACCCACAGAGGCCCCATAGAGACCCCATAGAGACCCATAGAGACCCATAGAGACCCATAGAGACCCCACAGAGACCCATAGTGACCTATAGAGACCCCATAGAGACCCAACAGAGACGCACAGAGACCCCATGTGTTTGTCTCCTTTATTGCCGGCGCCCCGAGCGTGTTGCAGGCGTGTTCCAGGCGTGTGTCGGGGGGGGGGGGAGCGTGTTCAGGACAGGGGGGGCTCTGGGGCGCCGCCCCCGCCCTCCTGGGGCTTCATGACGTCCGGGAGCTCGGGCGGCGACGAGAAGGGGTCGATGCGCAGAGCCTCGAAGCCGGAGCCTGAAAAAAAAGGGGGAAGAGGATCCCCCCCCAAAAAAAAAAACCTCTTGGTTTGAGCCCAAAGTCCGTCGTTTGGGCCTCGATGCCTCAACCCGCCCCCTCCCTCCCCTCCCCCCCCCGACCCGAGCCCCCCGGCTATGGGGCAGCCCCACACCTGGGCAGCGCAGGGCCAGCCCCACGGTGGCCGGGGCCTGGGGCCGAGCCGTCTGGCTGGTGAAGCCGCAGTCGCCGAGAGTCTGGGCGTCCTCCAGCAGCTGCTCCTCCTGTGGGGCACGACCCACACGGTGACCCACAGAGAGATCAAGAGAGAGATCAAGAGAGAGACATAGAGATCAACAGAGACTCCATAGAGAGACATAGAGACCATAGAGACACATAGAGACCCATAGAGAGACCATAGAGACCTCATAGAGACCCCATAGAGACACATAGAGACACAGAGACCTATAAAGACCCATAGAGAGACCATAGAGACCAAATAGAGACCTTATAGAGACCCCATAGAGATGCATAGAGACCCCTACAGACCCATAGAAACCCCAGAGGGACCCCATAGAGCCCCATAGAGAACCACAGAGACCCATAGAAACACATAGAGACCAACAGAGACCCCCAAAGAGACCCTATAGAGACCCCATAGAGAGCCATAGAGACCCCATAGAGAGCCATAGAGACCCCATAGAGAGCCATAGAGACCCATAGAGAGCCCATAGAGAGCCATAAAGACCCCATAGAGCCTCATAGAGACCCATAGAGACCACATACAGACCCACAGAGACCCATAGAGACCCACACAGACCCCATAGAGACCCCACAGGGACACATGGAGACCCATAGAGACCCACACAGACCCCATAGGGACCCATAGAGACCAACAGAGACCCCACCAGGGACCCAGAGAGACACATAGAGACCCATAGGGACCTCACAGAGACCCACAGAGACCTATAGAGACCCAATAGAGACCCACAGAGACTCCATAGAGACCCCATAGAGACCCATAGAGAGACACAGAGTCCCATAGAGAGTCCATAGAGACCAACAGAGACCCCATAAAGACCACATAGAGCCCCCAGACCTTGTAGAGCCGCTGCTCCTCGGGCGGCCGCTTGAGGATGCCCTCGACGATTCGCTTCAGCTCCAGGACGGTGCTGGACTCTTTGGCGTCGGTGAAGATGGTCGTCTTGTGGCGCCGGATCATCAGGAACACGTCCTGGGGGGGGGTTGGCCAGTCAGTTGGGGGGTGTGGCTAGTGATTTGGGGCTGTGGCTAGTGAATTTGGGGGTGTGGCTAGTGAGTCTAGGGGTGTGGCTAGTGAGGCTAGGGTGTGGGCCAGGGAGTTAGGAGGCAGCAAGATCCATCTCCTGCCCCACAGATCCATGTCCTGCCCTATAGATCCACCTCCTACCTAATAGATCCACGTCCTGCCCCACAGATCAACATCCTGCCCCATAGATCCACCTCCTGCCCCACATTCTGCCCCATAGATCCATGTCCTGCCCCATAGATCAATATTCTGCCCTATAGATCCTGGTCCTGCCCCATAGATCCACCTCCTGCCCCATAGATCCACATCCTACCCTATAGATCAACATCCTGACCCATAGATCCACCTCCTGCCCTATAGATCCACCTCCTGCCCCATAGATTTATGTCCTGCCCTATAGACACATGTCCTGACCCACAGATCCACCTCCTGCCCCACAGATCCACCTCCTGCCCCATAGATCCATCTCCTGCCCCATAGATCCACCTCCTGCCCTATAGATCCACATCCTGCCCCATAGATCCACCTCCTGCCCCACATTCTGCCCCACAGATCCACGTCCTGCCCCATAGATCAATATTCTGCCCTATAGATCCTGGTCCTGCCCCACAGATCCACCTCCTGCCCCACAGATCCATCTCCTGCCCTATAGATCCACCTCCAGCCCTATAGATCCATGTCCTGCCCCACAGATCAACATCCTGCCCTATAGATCCACCTCCTGCCCCATAGAGCCACATCCTGACCCACAGATCAACATCCTGCCCCATAGATCCACCTCCTG
>JAUMJK010002943.1:0-20885 GCA_033558105.1 Coccyzus lansbergi
GAGGTGGTAGGGCCAGAGCTGCCCGCAGGGCTCTCCGCCTCATCCCCAGCAGTGTAGAAGGACAGCAGCCTCTGCGCCTCCTTGCTGCACAGCTCCACGATGGTATGGATGAGGCCATGGACCAGCGAGGCTGTGTGTTCACCGAATATGGGCTGCAGCCTCTGGAGCAGGACTTCCTCATCCAGCCCGAAGTGGCACAGGACGAACAGGATCAGCCTCTCTCCTTCCATGGCCAGGAACCACTGCTGTTCATAGATCGCCTTGAGCTCTTGGCACAGCCAGGGCAGCATGGGGTCGAGGAGATGCCGGTGTCGTTGGAAAAGTGCTGCCCACTCCTCAGGAAGGATGCCACCCAAGGTAGGCCCAGCCTCTGTCCCAGCAGCCCCCTGCTCTTCAAGGGATGTTGTGGGATGGCGGGGGCTGATGTCGGACTGGTGTCCAGGAGGTCGGCTTGCCCAGTTGCTGATGATTGGGATCTGTGCCGGGCTCCTGACGAGCAACTCTAAGGAGTCATCTCCTCCCTGCACAGCAATCTTGACCCTCTCAATCCATCCTCAGCGGAGCGGGCAGAGGGATGTCCTGTTGGTCCAGCACAGGATGCAGCCCAGGCAGAACTGGTGCTGGCATGGCTGGGCAAAAGCCACACTCTTTCGAGAGCTGTGGCAGGTGGGGCAGCTCCACTCTGTCTCCACAGACGTGTTGGCACACTGTGGTGGGTTGGGATGAGCTGAAGATGAGCTGAAGATGTTCCCCATCGCCGGCACCGGTGCTGCCAAAGAGCGTCACGTGCTGCAATGACTGTGCTGAAGCAGGCACGGACAGACCTGACATACCCTGGGCGTGGGGCAGAGGTTCCTCTCTAGCAGAACCAGCACCGGGCACTGTGATGGCTGAACCACAGCTGCTTTGTTTCTCACACACGGAACAAGGTGCAGCAGCTCCCAGCAGAGAGACCACCTGCCTCCTCCAGATCCTCCTGGAGAGTGAGTGCAGAGGGTGCTTGTCCTGGACAGCAGAGGTATCTCCTAGGACACAGGGTGACCTCACAGAGGGTGACATCACAGAGGCCATGGCCAGCAACATGGCTGGGGTTGGAAGGGGCCTCAAACAACCTGGTCCAACCAGAAAATGAAAAAGAGCTGCCAACCTAACAGCCTCTGTCTAAACTGTTCTTCTACTGGATACAGAGATGAGACTGGTAACTGAACTCAGCATTTCATTGCATGATCTACCTCATAAAAACACTGGAAAAATACAAGGAATAATTAATTAAAAAACTATTTAAACTAGATACTTCCTACTGAAAGCCCTGGGAATTTATGAAAAATCAAATTATGAAAAAACAAGGCCTGCATAAAGAGAAACAAGCAAGCATGTGATGCCATTTTCTAGAACAGCGGAAAAGCATTATGCATGTGTAAAGCTAATACCTAGGTTTATGGGTGGTATTTTTAGAAGAAAATGTTACCATTTTTTAAAAGAGTAAACTTTTCCCTAGCTACTGTTGCAAGGGTTAATTATGAGGAAATTTAGACTTTTTGAAAATGGCTGCACAGAGATGTGTCAGTCTGACTCAACTAGACCCTCAGGTTCATGAGAGCCCTCGAGAGGTCTTAGAGATTGCCTGCTGAATGGAAAGCTGTGTTCAAAACTTCACGTAAAGAGTCTGCTAACTGTACTGTGCATCTTCAGACTGTTGATGCTCACATGCTAGCAGAGGCCAAGTAGCGCTGAGGATATGAAGGACTGTGATGTTGGGTTTGACTCTTTGTGGTGGTGCTTCTTAATTCTTTATAAATACCTGAATAGTTCAGCAGCTGCTGAACCTCTGTTCTTTTTCTCTAACATACTTCAAATCTCCTCATCGCTTTCTTGGATCAAGTAGCTGACAAGTCATCATGCTAATCCATGTTAAAACCATTCAATACATACAGCAGGTGTGTGAATATGTACCTAGATTCTTGCCAAGATCACATTTTAGAGACAAAGAATCCAAACCCTCCTTTCTAGAAGTCCCAATTCCTCCTCTCTTCCCCCCCAATTCCATTTCCAACTGGGTATGTCATCATTAGAGACATCCGAGGCTCATCAAATTCATATCCCACAGCTAAATATTGGTAGAGTAAACCTGGCTGATACCCTGAAAGCAGATGTGAGAGACTGAGCACAGACAAGACTCAGTAGTTAGCCTTCATTCAAAAGCAGGATGGGAGGAGGAAGGTCAGAGAAAGCAAGCAACAGGGAATAGAACTGTCAACCTGTGTTTGTGCCATTTAAGGGAAGAAGGGAAAAACTTAGGAACTGGTTGTGCTTCTGCATTTCATGTTAGAAATCGCCTGAGAAAAATTAATAAAACAAATACCACCAGAAATAAAAGCAGAAGCATTAAAAGTGCTTTATTTCAGTTAGCTTGTCTTAACCTAGGAAATACAGTACTTTCCCATGCTGAAGGGAATTTGTGCTTGCATCCTTTTGTAATGAGATAAGCCCTTATCCTAAGCATCCCTCATCCGTCACTACCTCCAGCAATCTTTGAAGTTATCAAGTTAAAACTTCTTGTAATGAATTTATAGAATGTGACATCTAAAACCAATGTAGAAAGCGGTTTTGATTTGGGTATGTGAGTTCCACTAAAAGACCCATACTTGGAAATAGATGTATTGATGTAGCTGCAAAATTTTGCCCTCCTGCAAAATTAAGCTTTTTCACCAACACATGGACATGATAGGACTCTACCGCGATGTAGCTGATCAGTCTCTCTCTTGGGATGCTTTAGGATGACATGAAGCATATTTAGACTCTATGAACTATTGGACAGGTTCCACATCCCTGCCCGCACTCGGCATTCCTGCCCCCATCCCGCACCTCATCCCACTCTGTGCCCAGGGCTCAGTCGCCCTCCCAGGCAGAACCCCTGACATCCTAATTAAACACCTAAATTAATGCTTGGGGTCCCCCCTGAAGCACAGCTGCCCTGTTAATGTCCTGGAGGGGGAGAGGGGGGCAGGGAGGGGGCGGGGCAGCAGGGGGCGGGGCTTGAGCTGCGGCAGTTGCAACCGTTGGTGAGTCTCTGGCTACCTGGCTGACAGGTCACGCACTTGGACTCTCCTGGGTGCAGCTTCTGCTCCTTTTGCGGTTTGTGCTCAGCTTGTACAAAGCTTGTTTTGCAGCTTGTGCTGCTGCTTCTGACGAGCTCCTTCTCAGTGTCTGCTCAGTTCGAGCGGCAGCTCTCTAGTAGCAGTCCAGATGCAGAGAAGGAAGCGCCGGGCGCTGTGGAGTGCCAGGTAAGCAGCGGGACTGCCCGGGGAGCAGTATCTCCCCACGTGCCAGAGCTGGGCTGGGTGGGAAGGGACCGGGAGGAGGAGACAGCAGAGCAGGTGGCGCGAGGGGTGGGGCCAGGTGTACAAACAGGGCTGGAGCTGTAGAATCATAGAATCATAGAATCACAGAATCACAGAACCAGCAGGTTGGAAGAGAGCCACCGGATTATCGAGTCCAACCATTCTTATTAAACACTAATACATGTCCCTCAGCACCTCGTCTACCCCTCCCTTAAGCACCTCCAGGGAAGGTGAATCAACCACCTCCCTGGGCAGCCTCTGACACTGCCCAATGACCCTTTCTGTGAAAAACTTTTTCCTAATGTCCAGCCTAAATCTCCCCTGGCGGAGCTTGAGGCCATTCCCTCTCGTCCTGTCCCCGTCCCTTGGGAGAAGAGCCCAGCTCCCTCCTCTCTACAACCTCCTTTCAGCTTATATCACTGTGAAATGAAGTATTAATTATTAAGTATTAACTGTCCTCTGGACAGTATTTAATGCTACTGCTCTCTGGAAATTTAATGCTACTGTCCTGCTAAGGGGGAAAGGAAGGGGGTGGGACGGAGCCGAAGCCATATATGGTGGGGGTGGGTGTGGCCGATTGGGGTGAGACCCATGCAGGAGGCGTGGCCTCTGAGGGAGGGGGCGTGGCTAACAGGTGGGAGCTGTCATGGCCATAGATGGTGAGCGAGGGGGCGTGGTTGGGGAGAGGTGGGGGCGTGGTCTCTGCAGGAGGGGCGTGGCTACAGGCAGGGGCGTTTGTACCAATGGCGGCTGGGGCAGGGGGAGAGGATTGGGCTTGCCTGGGACAAGCTTCTAGAAGTGTTAGTTGCATGAAAGATTACATTTTGCGTAAAAACACCAAAGGATTCTCCAAAGAATCCTTGCTGTATGTCCTGGTGTTCTTGAACAAATAAATTCAGGAGCAACCATTGCGCTCTGTACCCAAAGGAGCTTTACTAGGTTTTATCCTTGCTTCCCACTACTGAAACTGGGATTTGCAATTTACAAGTGAGAGTGCAGCTGAGAGTTATTTCAAGAGCTCATTCCCGGGCGCTGGCTTAGCAGGGAGTTATTTCAGTGGGTAGCTGCAGGCAGGAGTCGCTTTCCCACTTTTTAGTTGTGTCCTACTTAGAGTTGTCTTTGCCACACAGCACTGTGGCTCAGTGATCTCTGGCAAGATGCTTTCCTTGAGGAGAGAGGAAAGCTTCCTGCATTAACCCAACAACTGGAGATAGGAGCAAATACAGAACATTAAAAGCCTTAAGAGAATGAGAAAAAAAGACCTGATACGCTTTAGAGCAATAAACAGCTCTCTGTGAGCAAAGGATGTGTCTAGATAGCTGCCTGGAGGAGAAAGACCTTGGGGGGTTAGTTGACAGCAACTGAACATGAGGCAGGCCAGGTGGCCAAGAAGGCCAATGGCATCTTGACTTGAATCAGAAACGGTGTGGCCAGCAGGTCCAGGGAGGTTCTCCTCCCTCTGTACTCAGCACTGGTGAGACCGCTCCTTGAATCCTGTGTTCAATTCTGGGCCCCTCAGCACAAGAAGGATGTTGAGGCTCTGGAGCGAGTCCAGAGAAGAGCAACAAAGCTGGTGAAGGGGCTGGAGAACAAGGATAACAAGGAGCGGCTGAGAGAGCTGGGGGTGTTTATGCTGGAGAAGAGGAGGCTGAGGGGAGACTTCATTGCTCTCTCCAACTACCTGAAATGAGGTTGTGTAGAGGAGGGAGCTGGGCTGTTCTCCCAAGTGAGAGGACAGGACAAGAGGGAATGGCCTCAACCTCCACCAGGGGAGGTTTAGGCTGGACATCAGGAAAAAAAAAAATCACAGAAGGGGTGATTTTGCACTTGAACAGGTAGCTCAGGGAAGGGATTGATTCACCTTCCCTGGAGGGGTTTAAGGGACGGATGGATGAGGTGCTAAGGGACGTGGTTGAGTGTTTAATAAGAATGGTTGGACTCAATGATCCAGTGGGTCTCTCCCAGCCTGGTGGTGGTGATTCTATAAGGGTGTGGATGGGAGAGCCTCGGTGTGGTAGCAGTGAGTATGTGTCTGGGATGATCAGGGGCACATGGAGAGGCGATAAAGAACTTGCTTTGGCAGCACCGCTGGGGAGGGCAGTCAGCCTCTTGGAAGCTTAAGTGCAGTTGTGAAACTGTGTCTGTGTTCTTTCCTCAGCGCTGACGAGCCTCCAGCAAAGAAGGCAAGAACAGGTACTGCATGTGACACAAGGATTTAATGTGCCCCATTTTCCTTAGGTTCCTGACCTGCAGGGAACTCTGGCTTTTTTACTTCAGTGTTATTACTGAAACAGAAGCTTTTTGAGCCCTTCTTTCGTAGTGGCCACCTGCGTAGCCAGTTGCAGTCCCACTGGGTAACCTGGGCCAGGGCCTCCACACCCTCACAGCAAAACATTTCTCCCTAAGATCTCATTTCCATCTCACCACTTTCAACTTGCAGCTGTTCCCCTTTGTGCTGTCTCTCCCTTCCCTGATCAAGAGACCCTCCCCAGCTTATATCACTGCCAACTGCTGCTGCAGGAGGGTGTGTAACTTGCAATGGGTTACACTGCTTTAGGTGGAATAAGGAGATGGGCTCTAACGCAAGTAGAAATCCTGATCCTTCATTAAATCATGTTGTTATGTTGCCTGCTTTTGTTTTTTTTTAGATTACACTGCCTTTGACCATGAAGAAGAAGGTGACAAATTTGTTCCATCCAAGGCCACACCTGAGGACCAGGAGGCTTTTGTCAGTGATGCTGCTCCCATTACAGAACCTGCAGCAGGGGTGAGTGAGGATTTGGGGTGTAGGTAGAATCTGTGAAGGAGGTAAGAGGAGGCAGCTCTCCCTAATGTATCGTGAAGTTGGGCTTGCTCTGAACCTGTATGGCTGTGGGTTCTTTCCCATTTGTAGTTGGCAGCTCTTGCATGCAGGGTTTGCTTTGCTCATTTTGCCTACTCTGCTCTAGCACTTACAGCTTGTAGTTAGGTAATTAAAATATATAATGGTACGAGAAAAAACTGGATGCTTCTTCTGATTAAACGTCTTTCTGCTGGGTGGTTCTCCTCCAGTCTGGGAGAGTCCTGTAGGATGCTGGATCTGTAAAAATGAGTCATGAAGTGCTTGGCTCTAGTCTGGTTCAAAGGTGTAGCTTTACTTTTCTTGTTGCCCTGTAAGAGGAACAAACTGTCACCCTCTAATTGTTTGTTCCTCAAAGACCTGTTAACTCCTATTTATACAAAACATACTTCAAGGGCTAAACTGCCACACTTTGGCAGGTTTAGGAAGAGAACTTGGCAGTAAGAATACTAGAATGGTTTGGGTTGGAAGGGACCTTAAAGCCCGTCCAGCTCCAACCAGCTGCAATGGGCAGGGACACCTCCCACTGCATCAAAGCCCCATCCAGCCTGGCCTAGAACACCTGCAGGGAGGGGACAGACACAAGCTTGTCTTCTTTTAATCACTGCATGTATGATAGCTTTTATTAACAGAAAAAAAAAATAAAACCAAAGAAACCTACCAAAACCCAAAAAGCATATTTGTCAGAGATCCCACAGAGGTTTGCTGAGTGAGTCATGTGTTTGTGCCAGTTGGTTTGCTCAGGGAAAGCGGGAATGTTGTGTGAGAAGTGGTGCTATCACCAAGGAGCTCCAGCTGTCCTTTGTTTGTTTCTGGACTATCACAAGTGCACCAGGCTATGCTCTTTCTCTTCTCCACACTTACAGTGTTGGGCACAGCTTAAAATTTTTGCACTCAGACTTAGTTGTCCTGCAGAGCTGGGCTGTGGTATCTTTAGTCCTGGCTTGTTTTGTGAGGTTGGCTGTACACTTCTGACTTCCATCTGTGCTTGGGATTGAGATCACACAGTTTTAAAGGTGGAAATTGGAGCTGTTAATTTCAATCTCAGTTTGATAGGCACAGGCAGAGGCTCTGCTGGGGTTCTTAATGCCAAACTGACCTTGTTCCTCTCCTACCTCTGCTGAGCTTCGAGGGCAGTGCTGCATGGCTGGAATGTGCTCCCCAACAAAAAGTAACTTCGCAGTTTTCTGGCTGGATGTGTACAAAAACCCCTTCCAGTTTTATACCTCAGCAAGATTTTCTGCACTATCACCTAGCAAAAATGTGTGTTTCTTGGCCCACTTTATGTCCTTTTGCCCAACAGAAACAGAATGGGGCCCTAAATAAACTCCTGGGGTCCTCCCCCTGAGGCGCAGTTGCCCCATTCCCACTCCTGGGGGGGCCATGGGTGGGCAGAGGGCAGGTGGGGTGCAGTGTCTGCTCAGCTCATACTCAGGTTCTGTTGCAGTCTGTGTGGCAGATTCTCAGTTTCTGCTACACTTGGGTGGTAGCTCGACTGTCACGGATCCCAAGGTGGTGTAGGAAGCACCGGGTGCCGTGGAGGAAGGCAAGAAAAGGTACTGCATGTGACACAAGGATTTAATGTGCCCCATTTTCCTTAGGTTCCTGAACTGCAGGGAACTCTGGCTTTTGTACTTCAGTGTTATTACTGAAAGAGAAGCTTTTTGAGCCCTTCTTCCCTTGTGGCCACTGCATAGCCAGTACCAGTCCCACTGGGTAACCTGGGCCAGGGCCTCCCCACCCTCACAGCAAAACCTTTCTCCCTAAGATCTCATTTCCATCTCACCCCTTTCAACTTGAAGCTGTTCCCCCTTGTGCTATCTCTCCCTTCCCTGATCAAGAGCCCCTCCCCAGCTTATATCACTGCCAACTGCTGTTGCGGGAGGGTGTGTAACTTGCAATGGGTTACACTGCTTTAGGTGGAATAAGGAGATGGACTTTAATGCAAGTAGAAATCCTAATCCTCCTTTAAATTATGTTGTTATGTTGCCTGCTTTTGATTTTTAGATTACGCTGCCTTTGAGCATAAAGAGGAAGTTCTGGAAGCAAACAAACCCCCAGAACCAGTTGAGCTAGAAGATGACTTTCCTCCAATCACAGAGGTACCATAGCTGACGGTTTGTTAGACAGGGCACAGTACTAGTGTCAGCAGTAATGCTGATTTTTAAGGATTTAATATGCTCCTTCAGTTGAGCTCACCTAAGAGTTTGTGAGGCTTCTGGTAAAAGGACAAAAGCTAGGCCAGACTTAAGAACACAGCAGTGCTAACCCGAGTCACCTGGTTTAGAGGCAGAGCCTCTTAAAAGGATTTTGACCTGTCCTACTGTGTTGGTGGAACGTGAAAAATATGCTTTGGCTGCTGCGTAGTGCTGAAATGCTTGGGGGGCAGCTGAGCATCTTGTGTGCATCCTTAGGGTCTGACAGAGCTGTGTTTGGTCTCTCAGGACCCTGCAGAGCCCTGTGTGCGTGCTGAGCGTTGCAGTGGCTGGAGGAGTTAACTTAGTTGCACTCTTGAGGGGGAGTGGGAGTCCAGGTTCCCCTGCTCACCTGAATTTTGGCTGCTTTTATTCTTTGGAGTCACAGTCGGGCTGATCTAATTGACCATGTCTGGAGAGAGGCAGAGGCTAACTTGTCCTTTCCAAGGGTTTACACAGTCTACTCGGTAGAAGGTAAACCAGGTGCTGTGCTTCATTTTCCAGCCCAGATTCCACCAAGAAAGGGACCTAGTGGTTTATTTGCATTCCTTACCCAGACTTAGATGGTAACATTGGTCTTGAAGCCAGTGGGATGCACAGCCTGGCCTCATGGCTGCCTGACTCCAGCATAGCTACCTCCGTTCCCCTGACTTAATGCTCAGTATGGCAGCTTCCCTTTGTGAAAACAACCTGGGGCAAAGTGGGCTGTGAAGCTGAAAGTAGGGGTGCTGAGCTGATAACGAAGTGCTGTTACTAACTTAGCATAAAGCTGGTACCTGAGCTTCACTGCAGGCTTTCTTGCAGCTGAAAGCTGGTTAGCGTGCTCATTACTCCATTCCATGAGTCCTTCCCCATTTGATTGTTTGTTTTAGGCCATGGAGAGTGACATAAATGCTGCGTTTAGCCCTGGAGATCCAAATGATGTCGTTAGCAGTGGCTTCAAAATGAACATCACTCGTTGTGACATCCACAGGCTCAAGGAAGGTGTCTGGCTCAATTCTCAGGTAAAACTGGCCACAGCATGACAATATCTTCGTCCGGCACGAAGGCTCACGGCCCCTGTTGCTGTATCATTCTTTTGGTAAGCTCGTGTCTTGTTTTACATCTGGAGCTTACTCTTTATGGTACAGATCGTTGAATTCTACTTGAAACTTGTAATTGAGAGAAGCCAGAAGGGTGGATGTCCTACAGCTGAAGCTTTCGACATCGGCTTCTATATTACATTGACTTCTGAGGGCTACGCAGCCGTGAAGACGTATACCAGCGATGTCGATATCTTCAATCAACATATTATCTTCATCCCTATTTACATGAACTACCATTTGACTCTTGCGGTGAGTCAAACTGTTTTTTTCATTTGGAATTGGATGGGGAGAGAAACCTGGTGAGAAAAGCCGTGTCTATTTTGATGTGTGTGCAGCAGAAGTTTGTGCTTTGTCTGACAGTCCCCCTTGTAATCACAGGTTATTGACATGAGAGAGAAGAGCATCAAGTATTTTGATTCTGCAGCAAACAACACCAAGAAGGAGATCTGTGAAATTCTGTTGTAAGTTACAGCTTGGGCACTGCTCTGACATTGTAAATTATGAGAAGGCTTTTGGACCTTGTCCGAACTTGTCCCTGGGACACAACTGCAAGTTTCCACGTTTCTTTTAGATAACGAAGCAGGAATCTTTACCTTGCTGTGAGTTGTGTGACATTGGCTGCTTACCTGGTATCACACAGTCCCCTGCAGTCAGGGCCTTGGGTACCTGGGTTCTGCCCCCTTCCCACCACACATACACACACACACTCACACTGGCTGCCCAATACACACGAGCCTGGTGCCACCTGTACTGCCCCTGCTAGGAATGGAACAACCAGGCTTTAAGGAGTGAGCTTACGTTTTTGTGGAAACCTCTGTCAGAATCACTGGTCTCATTCCTGACCAGTAAATGATACCTCACAACCTCTCGTTATGTCTATAAATTTAAGGCTTGGATTTTTCCTCTGAAAGCCTTAAATCAGCTGCTGATAGGATGCTGGGATGCATTGCTGACCTGCTGCTCAGCTCCCTGTGATCCTACAGCAGCTCCGGTTTTGTTGAGCTACGTTCTAGAGACAAAGAGTGACTTTGATTTGTTTTGAGCAGTGAATACCTGCAAGAAGAAAGCCAGGAAAAGAGAGGAGTGAAGCTGGATCCCTCAGAGTGGACCCTTCGCAGTATGACGTCACATGTACGTGAGCAGTACTGGGATGTGAAATGGGACTCTCAACTCCTTCTCTTTAGAGGTCTTGACACTCTCTAAGCCCAAGCTTTTAGAAAAGAGCCGTAAGCATCTCATGTTCTTACGGTGCCACCTTAGGCTGCAGCTGACCCAGGAAACACTGGAATCGCAGAGTGGTTTGTTACAGGAGGGATCTTAAATCCCATCCAGTTCCAGCCCCTGCCATGGGCAGGACACCTTCCACACCAGCTTACTCAAAGCCCCATCCAACCTGGTCTTAACCAAGCTGGGATGAAATCTTTCAGCGTGACCTCTCCTTGCTGGCTGCCTGCTTCATTTGTTTGAATTAGTCTGGCATGTTCAGGTGAATCTGACTTTGCCCACACTTCCCAAGGCAAACTGAATCTGTTTTGCTCTTGTTGGAGAACAAAGGCTTTGGAAAAGGGTTTGGAATTTGGGATAATTCTTGTTGTTTGGAGCACACGTCCTGGTGTGTGACAAAGCAGAGGGTTGAGCATGTGTTTTTGTGAGTTGGGTTCCAGGAAAGCTGGTTAGGGGCTTACCAAGGGCATGGAGCGCCAGGGCAAGGGGGGATGGCTTTAAATTGGGAAGGGGGAAGATTTTTGTCCTAATGTCCAATCCAAATTCCTGATGTGGAGGGCAGTGAGGCCCTGGCCCAGGTTACCCAGAGCAGTGGTGTCTGCCCCATCCCTGGAGGTGTTCAAGGCCAGGCTGGATGGGGCTTGGATCAGCCTGGTCCAGTGGGAGGTGTCCCTACCCATGGCAGGGGTGGGACTGGATTGGCTTTGAGGCCCCTTCCAACCCAAACCATTAGATTATTACAAGTTAGTAGCAAGGAGCACGGCCTAAAGACTCAATTTGAGAAGCACAACCCCAAGTAAACCTTTTAGGGAGGGTGTCTCTCTTAGGAGGCTGCTCTCCCTTCTCAGCCTGCCAAGAACTTGGATTGTAACACCCAAGGGAGGAGTTGATATGTGTTCAATCAGGTCTGTTCCCTGAGTTGTGTGATGGTGAGTGGATTGTCCCGAGCGTCTGTTAGGACGGGTAACGTGTGCTGCTTCCAAACTGCCTCTCTCTTATGGTACTGGAAAATTCTGCTTCTTTGCATTCCTTAGGAAATCCCTCAGCAAGAGAACGGATATGACTGTGGAGTTTTTGTCTGCAAGTATGTAGATTACATCAGCAGAGACAAACCGTTAACATTTACACAGGTGAGTGGGAATTAAAACTGGCTCCAGACGTCTTTGCTGAGATACAAGAGCCAGGGAATGTTAGAGAGCTGTCCTGAGCTGGAAGGGACCTGCAAGGCTTATTGAGTCCAAGTCCTGTCTGTACACAGGACACCCCGACATTCACAGCGTGGGGCTGAGGGCAATGGCCAAACCCTTCGGGAACATTGTCCGGCTGTGGCTGCTTCCCTGGGAGCCGTTGCAGGCCTCCACCACTCTCTAGGGGAAGAACCTTCTCCTCGTACTCAACCTCACGCTCCCCTGGCCTCTTCCAGCCATTCCACTGAGTCCTGAGTTCCGCAGCATCTGCTGATTGTGCCTGGAGCAGGCATGGAGGTTCTATCCCTCACTCTGGGGTTTGTGTGGAGCTGGTGGGGTTGGAGCTTCCCAGTGTCCTCGTAAGGCCAAAGCTGTGTTCTCCATCCTTACATCTGGTGTCTGTTTCCTACTTCACTGCACGAGACGTTACAGCTGGTGGGTTTGTGATGCCAGGCCCTTATGTCTTTTGGAGAAGTGGATTTCCCCCTGTTAGATGTTTGTGCCTATTTTCTGCCTCAACTTAGTGTTTAGAGGATTTTTCCTTTTCTTTCCAGAGTCACATGCCGTATTTCCGCAAGAGGATGGTGTGGGAGATAATCCACCAGCAGCTGCTGTGAGAGATGCACCTCAAGGTGACTGAAAAGGCTTTTAGTTATTTTCTGAATACTTTATTTGCATAAGCAGTAGGCACACAAATTTTCCTCTTTAGACTATGCAGTAGTGGTTAAGGAGGGTTGGTGGTTTCCTGGCTATGGAGGCAGTAACTCTCACTAAGGCACCTGACAACTCCCAAGCAGAAAGGTGGCTGTGACGGGGAAGAGGCAGCACTGTCAGCCTCCGTCACTGAGATGCAGCACACGTGGCCATGTTACCCACACAGAGAAATCACCTGCGGTGGCGGCGACTCTTGTGTTAGCTGAACTCCTCTGGGCTCTGTGCTTGGCTCCTCGAGGGAACACAGATGAAAAAAAGGCAAGTAACCTTACAACAAAATCAGTTTATTATGACAGGGAACAAAGAATGTCACTCATAATAAATAGAAGCAGAAATGTAAATACTGCTTAGAAAAGCTTTTTTAAAGACATGCAGGAACGACAGCTTTTTTTGTAATTCCTCATAAATATTGGTCAATATACTGAAAAAGTTGTCATAAAATAAAGGTTACAAATCATTTGAAAGAGAAACATCTCAAAGTTATACGTGTAACACTAAATCTCCATTCTAATAATAGTTATCATTTAGCATGTGTTTTACCAGGATATTTCAAAAAGGTCAGAAATATTTAATGAATTATTACAATTTACTGAAATTAATATTTCTTAGTTGTACATGTGGGCAAATTACAGTATCTGACTACTTATTTTCTCAGTTAGGCCTTTAGGGAGGGATTGAAATTATTCATGAAGTAAATTTTGTTGCCTGAAAGAACAGCGGTTTTATATTCTTTTAAAAAATACATCGCAACAAGCATTTATTGAAGTCGTAGTTTGAAGGATGAAACTTAGTATTGCTATTGCTTTATATTCCTGGTTGTACTTCTTTAAAAGGTGGACAAACTAAATGGGAGGCCTTTTCTTTATAGTATCAGTTGTTTCTTATGAATATAGTAGTGATGGAGCAGAATTTCTCACCCTTAAATTTTTGTTTGGACCTAGAAATATTGTTGTTTGGTGACATTTATGTTCATTTTGGCAGAGAGATATTTAAAGAATGTTATAATTCTTTTCTCCTTCCTCTCATTTTTTTTCCGAGCGTGGTGCAAGCTGCAGTTTCCATGTGAAGACCATTGTCTTCACATGGAAACTGCAGCTTGCCCCATGCTGTAAGGTGGTAAAAGCATCACTTGTCAGAGATTCGCTGACAGATGTGCTGCTGCCTGGAGTGACCACAGGATCGTGTTATTCTTCGAACTTTACCTGAAGTTTAAACAGGTAATTTATAATTTCTACGTCAAAAGACAATGAAATTCTATTCAAAACAAAGCAAACAATGTATATATCCTATATATGTGTGTGCATAGAAGTGATTATGTATATCCAGACATCTTTCTGTAGTTTGAAGCATGTGAGTAAAGATGCAGACACAGTATCAGTTTAGGGAGCTCATTTCCTTTTAATAGCTTTTCTTCTTTTTGTCACGTTAAGCTTATTTGAATTGGAACCATTTAGCTTGGTTTCAGTTATTTGTTTGTAATTCAATTCCTAAAGAAGAGCTCCTCACAATCATAGTGCATTTCTATCAGTTCCATATATGGACATATTGCTTATTGTCTGGTGAAGTCCCTTCTAGTTCTTCTGTTTTGTGCAGCCTTCCACAGGTTATTACCTAACTTCTGACTTCTTCTCTAATTATTTTCTCATTATGCTCTGAACTAATGAATAAATCCCTCCCCTTGCATTTAAGGAGGAGAGGGGAAGGTGGCTTTTTATTTGTTTCTTTGGGTTTTTTGCATTACAACCTAGAGTGTAAAATAAAAGCAGCAGTGCTGACCCGATTCACCTGGTTAAGAGGCAGAGCCTCTTCAAAGGATTTTGTGATGTCCTCCTGTGGTGGTGGAAGCTGGAAGATAATCTTTGGCTGATGTGTAGCTGCATTGCTTGGGGGGCAACTGAGCATCTTGTGTGCATCCTTAGGGGATTGGTGGGTCCCTTCAAGGGCTTTGGTTGGTCTGGGGGGCAGGGTTAGGACATCTTAGGGGGATTTAAAGGGTCCTGGGGAGGGACTGGGGGGAAAGCTTGAAGGGCATTTAGGGTTTCAGTGGTGTGGGGAGGGTGGTGATTTGAAGGGTTTTGAGGGGCTTTGTGGGGACCTCAGGGGTTTGATAGGGTCCAGAGGCTTTTCAGGGGTCTGGGGGAATTTGTGGGGCTCTTTGAGGGATTGAGAGGGCCCTGGAGGGGTTTTGGGGGGGGTCTTTGGGAGATTGAGAAGGAGCTGGAGGGGATCTGGGGGGCGTCATAGGGGGATATAGAGGGTCTGGGGGAGTTTTGGTGGTGTCCTTGGGCGACTTTAGGGGTTCTTGGGGCAGTTGAGAGGGTCGAGGAAGGTTTTGGGGAGGTTGTGGGGGGATTTGTGGGGCTGTAATGGGTTTGAGAGGGTCTTGGAGGGCATCTGAGGTGTCCTGGGGAGATTTGGAGAAGTCTTAGAGGGATGGAGAGGGTCCTGTTAGTGTTGGGGAGTGGGTCTTGGGGAAGCAGAGAGGGTTGTGGTGCAAGTAGAGAGGGTTGGGGGGTCATGCAGGCTTTGGGGCATCTTGAGGAGGATTTTAGGTGTCTTGGGCTTGAGAGGGTCCTGAGGGGGGTTGATGGGGTCTTGTAGGGGTTGAGAGAGATCTGGGGTGGGGTTTGGGGAGTTTTAGGGATCCTGGAGGACTTTGGAGGGAGTGGGTGGGGGAATTAGGGTGTCTTGAGAGGCTTTGGAGGGTGTCTTAGGGAGATTGAGAGGGACTGGGAGGGGATGTGGGGAGGTGTTAGAAGGATTGAGAGAGTCCTGGAGGGAGGTTGAGGGGGTGTTAGGTGCATTTGTGGGGGTCTTTGGGAGTTGAGAGATTTTGGGGGTTGTTTGGGTCGTTTTGAGGTGCTTTGGAGGGGTCTAAGGGAGATTCAGGGGGTTCTGGGGGGATTTGGGAAGGTCTCAGGGGGATTGAAAAGGTCCGGGGTCTTTTGGGGGGTCCTGAAATGAATATTTCTTAGTTGTTCATGTGGGCAAATTACAGTATCTAACTACTTATTTTCTCAGTTCAGCCTTTAGGGAGGGATTAAAATTATTCATGAAGTAAATTTTGTTACCTGAAAGAACAGTGGTTTTATATTCTCTTAAAAAAAAAAAAATCTTGCAACATGCATGAAGGCATCGAGTGCTCCCTTAGCTAGTTTGCAGACAACACTAAGCTGGGTGGAAGTGTGGATCTGCTGGGGGGTCGGGAGGCTCCAAAGGGATCTGAACAGGCTGGATCCATGGTCTGAGACCAATGACATGAGGTTTAATGAGGCCAAACGCCGGATCCTGCACTTGGGGCACAACAACCCTGAGCAGCTACAGACTAGGAGAAGTCTGTCTAGAAAGCTGCCTGGAGGAGAAGGACCTGTGGGTGTTGGTTGACAGCGACTGAACATGAGCCAGCAGTGGCCCAGGTGGCCAAGAAGGCCAATGGCATCTTGGTTTACATCAGAAACGATGTGGCCAGCAGGTTCTTCTCCCTCTGTACTCAGCGCTGGTGAGGCTGCTCCTCGAATCCTGTGTTCAGTTGTGGGCCCCTCAGCACAAGAAGGATGTTGAGACTCTGGAGCGAGTCCAGAGAAGAGTCCAGAGAGGTCTCCCCTCAACCTCCTCTTCTCCAGGCTAGACACTCTCTCGGCTGCTCCTCATAAGGCCTGTTCTCCAGCCCCTTCCCCAGCTTCATTGCTCTTCTCTGAGAAGAAGTGAACACAGGATTCGAGGAACGGTCTCACCAGTGCTTCCTTTGCACAGATGCCTAAAGCTCCTTCAGCACCAGGCAACTGATGTTGCTTGGGATGTAGGAAACTTCTCTGTAGGGATGGAAATCCCTGTGCTTCTGTTGTGGGTGAGCTTAGGGAGTGAAAAATTTAACTCCTGGGATTTATCCTCATTTGTCCCCACAGAGGGAGCAGTGGCTGTGGCAGAGATGTTCTGTGCTGGTCAGAAGGAATCGGTTGGTGGCAGTGATCGACCAGTGACTGGTTGTTTAACTGAGGAGGGAATATTTGATTAGCTCTTTTTTCTGCTGAGCAGTCTCTTAGTCATAATCTTCTGTTAGGTCTTCCCAGGCCGAGTGCTGTAATTGGATTCAAGTGTCCTTTCTTCTCCTTCCAGAGATCAAAGGCACTCCTGTCCCCTCTCTGCATTTAGGAGACCTGAGAAACTTCTTTGGCTCAGAGGTAAGAGTGAGAAATGTCTTTGGATCAGAGGTAGCTGGAGACAGCATGTGCGGTTCTGGGTTGAACCAGTCTGAATAAAGATCTGCTTCAAAGCTTGTCCGGAAGGAAGCAGGTTCAGTGTGAGGCAGAGTTTAGAATGGGGACTTGCACGCATTCCAAGTGCAGCCAGAACTATGAGGAGTTCTGTCTGGAAACTGGTTAAAAAGGGCAGTGCTTGATGGGAGGGCAGGTGTGAGGCAGAAGCAGAGTTTGAGTGGAGCTAGGAGATTGTACCCCACTGGTGAGAACTGGTACCCCATCAGTTCCCCCTGGGGAGTGTCAGCTTTTGCTGCACCTGCTGGGATGTGTGGGTGGTTCCCTGTCCCAGGGGATCAGGCTGAGCTTCAGGTTCAATTCCTTAGGTGGCTCTGACAGCGCCTGTGACCATTGTGGGTGGTTTCTGGTTGGCTGGCACTGGCCTCATTTCGGATGAGACAGGCTAAAGTCAGATGGTGAGGAAACTGGCTTAGATTAAGTGTCTTAAACAATTTGTTTGTGTCAATTCTGACCTCAGGCCCAAGAAACATTATGGGATGAGAAGCAGCGGTGATGGATGCGCCTACAGCCCAGAAAGCAGCAGTGTCCTGGGCTGTGTCCAAAGCAGTGGGACCGGCGAGGGAGGTGACTGCAGCCCTCTGCTCTGCTCTGCTCTGCTCTGCTCTGCTCTGGTGAGACCCCATCTGGAGCCCTGTGCTCAGCTCTGGAAACTCCCACATATGAATGACACAGACCTGTTAGAGCGACTCCAGACGAGGGCTATGAAAAATCATAGAGAATTTACCAGACAGACCTAGAGGTGTCCCTGCCCTTGGCAGGGAGTGGAACTGGATGGGCTTTTTTCGATGCTTCAGCTTTCAAAATCTGTCCTTTAGGGCTCCTGCCAGCAGCTGCTTAGATTTCAGGTGTCAGCATTGTCTTTGCTTCTATGTTTGAGAGAAAGAGGCAACTGATGTTGCTTGAAGGGATGTAGGAAACTTCTCTGTTTTCAAGGACTGAAAATCCTTGTGCCACTGATTTTTGTGACCTCAGTGAGTGGAACATTAACTCGTGGGATTTACCCTCCTTTGTCCAAACAGATGGAGCAGTTGCCCAGGGAAGTGCTGGGTGTCCCATCCCTGGAGGTGTTCAAGGCCAGGTTGGAAGGGGTTTCAAGCAACATGATCCAGTGGGAGGTGTCCCTGTCCTGGGCAGGGAATGGAACTGGATGGTTCTGTTGTTGGTGACTTCCTGAGTGGAAAACTAACTCCTGGGATTTACTCTCTTTTGTCCCCAAAGAGGAACCAATGGCTGTGGCAGAGATGTTGTGTGCAGTGGGACCGGGAGGGCGGTGACTGCAGCCCTCTGCTCTGCTTTGCTCTGGTGAGACCCCATGTGGAGCCTGTGTTTGGCTCTGTAATCCCCAACATGCCAATGACACAGACCTGTTAGAGCGAGTCCAGACAAGGGTTATGAAAATTCGTAGAGAATTCACCTCCAGACTGGAGCTGTTCTTATGGCTTCCTGGAGGTCCATGGTGCATCATTCCCTAACACAGATGCCTAAAGCTTCCTTGGACACAGGGCAACTGATGTTGCTTGAAGGGATGTAAGAATCTTCTCTGTTTTCAAGGACTGAAAATCCTTGTGCTACTGATTTTTGTGACCTGTGTGAGTGGAACATTAACTCGTGGGATTTACCCTCCTTTGGCCCCACAGAGGGAGCAGTGGCTGTGGCAGAGATGTTGTGTGCAGTGGGAGCGGCGAGGGAGGTGACTGCAGCCCTTTGCTCCGCTTTGCTCTGGTGAGACCCCATCTGGAGCCCTGTGCTCAGCTCTGGAATCCCCAACAGGCCAATGACACAGACCTGTTAGAGCGAGTCTGGACAAGGGCTACAAAGATGATCCAAGGGCTGGAACAGCTCTGCTGTGGGGACAGGCTGAGAGAGTTGGTGTTATTCAGCCTGGAGGAGAGATGACTCTGGGGAGACCCTAGAGGAGCTTCCAGTACTGAATGTGGCTCTGGGAAAGCTGGAGAGGGACTTTTTACAGGGCTGTGGAGTGACAGTACAAGGAGAAATTTCTCTGAATTGGAAGGGGCAAGATTTAGTTTAGGCAGTAGGAAGAAATTCTTGGTGATTTGGGTGGTAAGGCCCTGTCCCAGGTTGCCCAGGGAAGTGATGGGTGTCCCATCCCTGGAGGTGTTCAAGGCCAGGTTGGAAGGGGTTTCGAGCAATGGGATCCAGTGGGAGGTGTCCTGGTCCTGGACAGGGAGTGGAACTGGATGGTTCTGTTGTTGGTGACTTCCTGAGTGGAAAATTAACTCCCGGAATTTACTCTCTTTGTCCCCACAGAGGAAGCAGTGGCTATGGCAGAGATATTCTGTGCAGTGGGACCGGAGAGGGAGGTGACTGCAGCCCTCTGCTCTGCTTTTGGTGAGACCCCACCTGGAGCCCTGTGCTCAGCTCTGGAATCCCCAACATGCCAATGACACAGACCTGTTAGAGTGAGTCCAGACAAGGGTAATGAAAAATCCTAGAGAATTCACCTCCAAACTGGAGCTGATCTTATGGCTTCCTGGAGGTCTATGGTTCATCATTCCCTAACACAGATGCCTAAAGCTTCCTTGGACACAGGGCAACTGATGTTGCTTCAGGGGATGTAGGAAACTTCTCTCTTTTCAAAGATTGAAAATCCTTGTGCTTCTGGTCTTGGTGACCTGAGTGAGTGGAACATGAACTCCTGGGATTTACCCTCCTTTTTCCCCACAGAGGGAGGAGTGGCTGTGGCAGAGATGTTGTGTGCAGTGGGACCGGCGAGGGAGGTGACTGCAGCTCTCTGCTCTGCTTTGGTGAGACCCCATCTGGAGCCTGTGCTCAGCTCTGGAATCCCCAACATGCCAATGACACAGACCTGTTAGAGCGAATCAGTCTGCTCTCCCAGACTGAGAGGGAGGCAATAGTTGAGGGCACCTCATTTCCTCGTTGTTCAGGCAGAGCTCTCTCCACCTGGGCACATCCTAGGGATTTGGCCAGTGTGTCTGGCAGAGGCCAAGCAGGGAGGCTTTTACCTTGATTCCAGCTCAGGGCAGAAAGAATTGCTGAGCATGGTCTGGTTTTGAGAGAAAGGAATTTTGTCTGACTTTGAGGTGTGACACAGGGTCTGTTTAGGGTCACTGATTTCAGGGTAGGAAAGAAATAATATTCCAAGTCCCTTCCCTCTCAGAGGCTACAGACCTTTTGTGTTTACAGCCCAGGGCACTCCCGTTCTCTCCAGGAATTGTGTGAACACTGCTGACCCAGTGGTCTTGCCCAGAGGGTGTGCCAGTGGTTCCTTAGGCTGCATGTTTGCTGTGGGTGAAAGCATTCCCTTGTGTCCTTTCTCAGCTGGATCCACAGTGTGGATGAGTGTGGAGAAGGAGAAAGAATGGGAATTAAGACTTCTTCCCTTAGTCCTTCAGTGTGTCCTGTGTCTTTGACATCAAAGCAGGAGGGGAGATGAATTTTGTTATGGATGTGATACCTTGGGCATGTTTTAACTCCATGGAATTTTTAATGGATTTGGTTTGTTTTGTTTTTCTTTCAGAAACGTGTTTCCAAGGATGTATCTCGGAAGTCAAGTTGAAGGGATGCAGACAAAGCAAACATTAAAGAACAGCAATGGCCGAGTACTTTCTTGGTGTCCTTTCCTAGTAGCATTGCACTCCTCATCCCCTGATGTTACTCCTTACCTCCTACCTCTCAGTGCCCTCTCAGCATCTCCGCTGCTCTTCTAGTTGACTCTACCGCCAGCTGGGGAGGTGCTAGTCTTGTTTTTTCATGGATTCCTGTTTTACTGGAAACTGCGGCTCACCCAGAGACAGGGTGTTGCAGGCAGGGAGGACAGGAGCACCATCTCCTGCATTCTCTGCTCCGTCACGCTGGGTGCCTCCTCAGCAGGTCCCCAGGGAAGCGATGGATGGAGCAGGCTAATGGCAGAGAATAAAAGTTGAGTGGAAATGAGGTACAATTAATAAATTCATAGTGTCTGTACGTGCTTTGGAAGTGCTCCAGAGACCATTTGAACTTTGAGTTTATCGCTTTGCCAGCATGGGGCAGGGGGACATG
>JAUMJK010002944.1:10000-13355 GCA_033558105.1 Coccyzus lansbergi
CGGCTCGCTCTGCAGCTGGGGGCGGCGGTGCGGCACCGAGAGCCGACCCGACGGTGGCAGGGGACGCCCCACTGCCGCCTTTCTCTCGCGCAGAACCCTCGCCGCTCTCGGTTGTGGGGTTGTTCCCTTCCTTCCTTCGGATGCCGCTCCACCGCCCAAGGACGCTGCTTGCGGCCGGCAGAAGCCCGACGGGGCGACCCGGACCGGGACCGACGCCATCGCCTCGCCTCGCACGAGGGACACCTGGAAAGCTCACGGAGCCACGCGGCCGTCACACAGCTCGGTTCGGTCGTGAAGGACGGCGAGCCCCGGGATGAGCGCCGCGGGAGAAGCGGGGGCGATGCGGCAAGGCACGCGCCCCGCCGCCAACCGCCCCGCCGTAGTCAACGCGCTCAGGGGCACGAGAGCCACACACCTCGCATGCAACGGGAAGCGAGTTGGAGAGGAGACCGCCCTGCCTGAACACCGGACCCCGCCGCGGATTCCCCGTTACAGGGAGCACGGAAGAGCCGGCCCGCCGGGGGCCCTCTCCGACGCGACCCGAAAGGCCTCATCGATCAGGGAAGAAATCGGACCGCGGCCCCCGCGGCCGCGGTTCTCCTGGGACAACAACGAGCCGCGCGCCCAACCCTGGAGCGGGGAGGACGGCGAGCCCGGGGAGAGGAATCACCCACCGTTCTGAGACATCGATTCAAATGTCGTGCCCTGGGCCAACCAGGGAAAGGTCGCGGCACGCTCTCGACCTCCCCCTTTTTTAAGCGTTCGAGATCGTGGGGCATCAGCGCTGCACGCCGCGCCGCTCTCTCAACTCGCCCCGCGGCGAGCGGTTCCCATTCCCGGAGCGGCAACGGCGAAGAAAAAAAAAAAAAAAAAAAAAAAAAAAAAAAAATTTAAAAAAAAAAAAAAAAAGTAAAGACAAAAAAAAAAAAAAACCACCACCGAACCGGAGAGGACCGAAGGATACTTCCCCGGCGGAGTGGCCGAGGCGGCTCGCGCGCGCTCTCGGCTTGAAGGCGGTCGGCTAGCGCTGCCCTCCCAGGCGAGTGAACACTCGCTCCTATAATACGGGAATATCAGACCTAGGGAGCTGAAGGCTTGAAGACGTAGGCGGGTCCAGCGGAGCGGGGGCGCCAAAGACGCCGACTCTTACGAGGACATAACTGGAGGCAGCGCAAAGCAGCGACCCCTTTGGCGAGAACCAGGAGCTAGGCGACCGACACGTCTACCTGTCCCCGCGGATGCAGGGCGCCAGAGTCCGCCCGGAGCCGGGTAGACGGGATCGCCGGAGACCGGCGGTCTGGGCTGCCGGAGCCGGGTAGACGGGATCGCCGGAGACCGGCGGTCTGGGCTGCCGGAGCCGGGTAGACGGCATGGCCGGAGACCGGCGGTCTGGGCTGCCGGAGCCGGGTAGACGGGATCGCCGGAGACCGGCGGTCTGGGCTGCCGGAGCCGGGTAGACGGCATGGCCGGAGACCGGCGGTCTGGGCTGCCGGAGCCGGGTAGACGGGATCGCCGGAGACCGGCGGTCTGGGCTGCCGGAGCCGGGTAGACGGGATCGCCGGAGACCGGCGGTCTGGGCTGCCGGAGCCGGGTAGACGGGATCGCCGGAGACCGGCGGTCTGGGCTGCCGGAGCCGGGTAGACGGGATCGCCGGAGACCGGCGGTCTGGGCTGCCGGAGCCGGGTAGACGGCATGGCCGGAGACCGGCGGTCTGGGCTGCCGGAGCCGGGTAGACGGGATCGCCGGAGACCGGCGGTCTGGGCTGCCGGAGCCGGGTAGACGGCATGGCCGGAGACCGGCGGTCTGGGCTGCCGGAGCCGGGTAGACGGGATCGCCGGAGACCGGCGGTCTGGGCTGCCGGAGCCGGGTAGGCGGCATGGCCGGAGACCGGCGGTCTGGGCTGCCGGAGTTGGTCGGGCGGGACGGCGCGAGCCCGGCAAGCAGGACGGCCGGAGCCGGGCGGAAAGGACGGCGGCAGCCTGTAAGACACGGCCACCCTCGGCCGGAGCCCGGCACACCGGGCGACCCCCATCACGCGCTCCTGAGCCCCGTCCAGGAAGGACGGCCGGAGCCCAGCAAGCAGGACGGCCGGAGCCGGGCGGAAAGGACGGCGGCAGCCTGTAAGACACGGCCACCCGCGGCCGGAGCCCGGCACACCCGGCGACCCCCATCATCCGCTCCTGAGCCCAGGGGACCTCTCAGTCGCCGTCGGTGGCAACGGAGGTTGGCAGACCTCTTTGACCAGATGAGACGGGGGGGGGGTGGGGGGCGCTCGGGCCGTGCCGTGCTGGGAAGATGTTCACCAGCTTCTCCTCCGTGGCTGGTTTTTCGGGGGGGGTGGGGGGGGTGTGCGGGAGGAAGAGGCAGCAGTGTTATTGCTGTTGAAGGGGGGTGGTGGCAGCGGCGGTGGTTTTAGGTTTGTTTGTTTTTCTGCAAATACCATTCTAGTTAGTTCACTGGTGCTTTCTTTTAAAAAAACTTTTTTTTTTTTTTTTTTGGTTTAATTTTTTTTTTCCTTCTTTGTTCAGAAAAGTAACGTTATGAACACGTGCAGTGGCCCGGGATGGGCTAGTGGGGGGTGGGGGGGGGGGGGCGGGTTTGTTGGTTTCGGAGTGGGGGGGTTGTGGGGGGGGCGGGCGGGGTTGAGCGGAGGGGTTTGTATAGAGGAGTGCAGGGGGAGGGGGCGGTCTGGGGACTGGCACCCTGCGCAGGCGCTTTCTGGCAAGCTGCTACACTCCCCCACCCCCATCCCGCACCCACCCCCACCCCCGCGGAACACGGGGGCGGTGTTTGGCGCCAGAACTAACGGCCGGTCCGCAAGTCACGTGGACTTTCTTTGTTTCTCTGAGCCGCGGCTGGAGGGAGGGCTGGGCACCGGTCCCGGTGCCACGGGGAGACGCGGGGCAGGGCGGAGCGGAGCGGGTTTTTTTGTTTCGGGGTGGGGGGGGTGGGGGGGTTGTGGGGGGGCGGGCGGGGTTGAGCGGAGGGGTTTGTATAGAGGAGTGCAGGGGGAGGGGGCGGTCTGGGGACTGGCGCCCTGCGCAGGCGCTTTCTGGCAAGCTGCTGCACTCCCCCACCCCCACCGAGCACGGGGGCGGTGTTTGGCGCCAGAACTAACGGCCGGTCCGCAAGTCACGTGGACTTTCTTTGTTTCTCTGAGCCGCGGCCGGAGGGAAGGCTGGGCAACGGCCCCGGTGCCACGGGGAGACGCGGGGCAGGGCGGAGAGGAGCGGAGCAGGAGGAACGGTGGATGGGGTATGCTGCAGGGGCCCCGCAGCCGCCGCGGTAAGTCGCTGACCGGTGCTGGAGAAGGCACTGCCGGTGGAACAGTCCATCCGTCCGTCTGTCCGCACCC
>JAUMJK010002945.1:0-15140 GCA_033558105.1 Coccyzus lansbergi
AAAGAGTAAGCTCCAGATGTAAAACAAGACACGAGCTTACCAAAAGAATGATACAGCAACAGGGGCCGTGAGCCTTCGTGCCGGACGAAGATATTGTCATGCTGTGGCCAGTTTTACCTGAGAATTGAGCCAGACACCTTCCTTGAGCCTGTGGATGTCACAACGAGTGATGTTCATTTTGAAGCCACTGCTAACGACATCATTTGGATCTCCAGGGCTAAACGCAGCATTTATGTCACTCTCCATGGCCTAAAACAAACAATCAAATGGGGAAGGACTCATGGAATGGAGTAATGAGCACGCTAACCAGCTTTCAGCTGCAAGAAAGCCTGCAGTGAAGCTCAGGTACCAGCTTTATGCTAAGTTAGTAACAGCACTTCGTTATCAGCTCAGCACCCCTACTTTCAGCTTCACAGCCCACTTTGCCCCAGGTTGTTTTCACAAAGGGAAGCTGCCATACTGAGCATTAAGTCAGGGGAACGGAGGTAGCTATGCTGGAGTCAGGCAGCCATGAGGCCAGGCTGTGCATCCCACTGGCTTCAAGACCAATGTTACCATCTAAGTCTGGGTAAGGAATGCAAATAAACCACTAGGTCCCTTTCTTGGTGGAATCTGGGCTGGAAAATGAAGCACAGCACCTGGTTTACCTTCTACCGAGTAGACTGTGTAAACCCTTGGAAAGGACAAGTTAGCCTCTGCCTCTCTCCAGACATGGTCAATTAGATCAGCCCGACTGTGACTCCAAAGAATAAAAGCAGCCAAAATTCAGGTGAGCAGGGGAACCTGGACTCCCACTCCCCCTCAAGAGTGCAACTAAGTTAACTCCTCCAGCCACTGCAACGCTCAGCACGCACACAGGGCTCTGCAGGGTCCTGAGAGACCAAACACAGCTCTGTCAGACCCTAAGGATGCACACAAGATGCTCAGCTGCCCCCCAAGCATTTCAGCACTACGCAGCAGCCAAAGCATATTTTTCACGTTCCACCAACACAGTAGGACAGGTCAAAATCCTTTTAAGAGGCTCTGCCTCTAAACCAGGTGACTCGGGTTAGCACTGCTGTGTTCTTAAGTCTGGCCTAGCTTTTGTCCTTTTACCAGAAGCCTCACAAACTCTTAGGTGAGCTCAACTGAAGGAGCATATTAAATCCTTAAAAATCAGCATTACTGCTGACACTAGTACTGTGCCCTGTCTAACAAACCGTCAGCTATGGTACCTCTGTGATTGGAGGAAAGTCATCTTCTAGCTCAACTGGTTCTGGGGGTTTGTTTGCTTCCAGAACTTCCTCTTTATGCTCAAAGGCAGCGTAATCTAAAAATCAAAAGCAGGCAACATAACAACATAATTTAAAGGAGGATTAGGATTTCTACTTGCATTAAAGTCCATCTCCTTATTCCACCTAAAGCAGTGTAACCCATTGCAAGTTACACACCCTCCCGCAACAGCAGTTGGCAGTGATATAAGCTGGGGAGGGGCTCTTGATCAGGGAAGGGAGAGATAGCACAAGGGGGAACAGCTTCAAGTTGAAAGGGGTGAGATGGAAATGAGATCTTAGGGAGAAAGGTTTTGCTGTGAGGGTGGGGAGGCCCTGGCCCAGGTTACCCAGTGGGACTGGTACTGGCTATGCAGTGGCCACAAGGGAAGAAGGGCTCAAAAAGCTTCTCTTTCAGTAATAACACTGAAGTACAAAAGCCAGAGTTCCCTGCAGTTCAGGAACCTAAGGAAAATGGGGCACATTAAATCCTTGTGTCACATGCAGTACCTTTTCTTGCCTTCCTCCACGGCACCCGGTGCTTCCTACACCACCTTGGGATCCGTGACAGTCGAGCTACCACCCAAGTGTAGCAGAAACTGAGAATCTGCCACACAGACTGCAACAGAACCTGAGTATGAGCTGAGCAGACACTGCACCCCACCTGCCCTCTGCCCACCCATGGCCCCCCCAGGAGTGGGAATGGGGCAACTGCGCCTCAGGGGGAGGACCCCAGGAGTTTATTTAGGGCCCCATTCTGTTTCTGTTGGGCAAAAGGACATAAAGTGGGCCAAGAAACACACATTTTTGCTAGGTGATAGTGCAGAAAATCTTGCTGAGGTATAAAACTGGAAGGGGTTTTTGTACACATCCAGCCAGAAAACTGCGAAGTTACTTTTTGTTGGGGAGCACATTCCAGCCATGCAGCACTGCCCTCGAAGCTCAGCAGAGGTAGGAGAGGAACAAGGTCAGTTTGGCATTAAGAACCCCAGCAGAGCCTCTGCCTGTGCCTATCAAACTGAGATTGAAATTAACAGCTCCAATTTCCACCTTTAAAACTGTGTGATCTCAATCCCAAGCACAGATGGAAGTCAGAAGTGTACAGCCAACCTCACAAAACAAGCCAGGACTAAAGATACCACAGCCCAGCTCTGCAGGACAACTAAGTCTGAGTGCAAAAATTTTAAGCTGTGCCCAACACTGTAAGTGTGGAGAAGAGAAAGAGCATAGCCTGGTGCACTTGTGATAGTCCAGAAACAAACAAAGGACAGCTGGAGCTCCTTGGTGATAGCACCACTTCTCACACAACATTCCCGCTTTCCCTGAGCAAACCAACTGGCACAAACACATGACTCACTCAGCAAACCTCTGTGGGATCTCTGACAAATATGCTTTTTGGGTTTTGGTAGGTTTCTTTGGTTTTATTTTTTTTTTCTGTTAATAAAAGCTATCATACATGCAGTGATTAAAAGAAGACAAGCTTGTGTCTGTCCCCTCCCTGCAGGTGTTCTAGGCCAGGCTGGATGGGGCTTTGATGCAGTGGGAGGTGTCCCTGCCCATTGCAGCTGGTTGGAGCTGGACGGGCTTTAAGGTCCCTTCCAACCCAAACCATTCTAGTATTCTTACTGCCAAGTTCTCTTCCTAAACCTGCCAAAGTGTGGCAGTTTAGCCCTTGAAGTATGTTTTGTATAAATAGGAGTTAACAGGTCTTTGAGGAACAAACAATTAGAGGGTGACAGTTTGTTCCTCTTACAGGGCAACAAGAAAAGTAAAGCTACACCTTTGAACCAGACTAGAGCCAAGCACTTCATGACTCATTTTTACAGATCCAGCATCCTACAGGACTCTCCCAGACTGGAGGAGAACCACCCAGCAGAAAGACGTTTAATCAGAAGAAGCATCCAGTTTTTTCTCGTACCATTATATATTTTAATTACCTAACTACAAGCTGTAAGTGCTAGAGCAGAGTAGGCAAAATGAGCAAAGCAAACCCTGCATGCAAGAGCTGCCAACTACAAATGGGAAAGAACCCACAGCCATACAGGTTCAGAGCAAGCCCAACTTCACGATACATTAGGGAGAGCTGCCTCCTCTTACCTCCTTCACAGATTCTACCTACACCCCAAATCCTCACTCACCCCTGCTGCAGGTTCTGTAATGGGAGCAGCATCACTGACAAAAGCCTCCTGGTCCTCAGGTGTGGCCTTGGATGGAACAAATTTGTCACCTTCTTCTTCATGGTCAAAGGCAGTGTAATCTAAAAAAAAACAAAAGCAGGCAACATAACAACATGATTTAATGAAGGATCAGGATTTCTACTTGCGTTAGAGCCCATCTCCTTATTCCACCTAAAGCAGTGTAACCCATTGCAAGTTACACACCCTCCTGCAGCAGCAGTTGGCAGTGATATAAGCTGGGGAGGGTCTCTTGATCAGGGAAGGGAGAGACAGCACAAAGGGGAACAGCTGCAAGTTGAAAGTGGTGAGATGGAAATGAGATCTTAGGGAGAAATGTTTTGCTGTGAGGGTGTGGAGGCCCTGGCCCAGGTTACCCAGTGGGACTGCAACTGGCTACGCAGGTGGCCACTACGAAAGAAGGGCTCAAAAAGCTTCTGTTTCAGTAATAACACTGAAGTAAAAAAGCCAGAGTTCCCTGCAGGTCAGGAACCTAAGGAAAATGGGGCACATTAAATCCTTGTGTCACATGCAGTACCTGTTCTTGCCTTCTTTGCTGGAGGCTCGTCAGCGCTGAGGAAAGAACACAGACACAGTTTCACAACTGCACTTAAGCTTCCAAGAGGCTGACTGCCCTCCCCAGCGGTGCTGCCAAAGCAAGTTCTTTATCGCCTCTCCATGTGCCCCTGATCATCCCAGACACATACTCACTGCTACCACACCGAGGCTCTCCCATCCACACCCTTATAGAATCACCACCACCAGGCTGGGAGAGACCCACTGGATCATTGAGTCCAACCATTCTTATTAAACACTCAACCACGTCCCTTAGCACCTCATCCATCCGTCCCTTAAACCCCTCCAGGGAAGGTGAATCAATCCCTTCCCTGAGCTACCTGTTCAAGTGCAAAATCACCCCTTCTGTGATTTTTTTTTTTCCTGATGTCCAGCCTAAACCTCCCCTGGTGGAGGTTGAGGCCATTCCCTCTTGTCCTGTCCTCTCACTTGGGAGAACAGCCCAGCTCCCTCCTCTACACAACCTCATTTCAGGTAGTTGGAGAGAGCAATGAAGTCTCCCCTCAGCCTCCTCTTCTCCAGCATAAACACCCCCAGCTCTCTCAGCCGCTCCTTGTTATCCTTGTTCTCCAGCCCCTTCACCAGCTTTGTTGCTCTTCTCTGGACTCGCTCCAGAGCCTCAACATCCTTCTTGTGCTGAGGGGCCCAGAATTGAACACAGGATTCAAGGAGCGGTCTCACCAGTGCTGAGTACAGAGGGAGGAGAACCTCCCTGGACCTGCTGGCCACACCGTTTCTGATTCAAGTCAAGATGCCATTGGCCTTCTTGGCCACCTGGCCTGCCTCATGTTCAGTTGCTGTCAACTAACCCCCCAAGGTCTTTCTCCTCCAGGCAGCTATCTAGACACATCCTTTGCTCACAGAGAGCTGTTTATTGCTCTAAAGCGTATCAGGTCTTTTTTTCTCATTCTCTTAAGGCTTTTAATGTTCTGTATTTGCTCCTATCTCCAGTTGTTGGGTTAATGCAGGAAGCTTTCCTCTCTCCTCAAGGAAAGCATCTTGCCAGAGATCACTGAGCCACAGTGCTGTGTGGCAAAGACAACTCTAAGTAGGACACAACTAAAAAGTGGGAAAGCGACTCCTGCCTGCAGCTACCCACTGAAATAACTCCCTGCTAAGCCAGCGCCCGGGAATGAGCTCTTGAAATAACTCTCAGCTGCACTCTCACTTGTAAATTGCAAATCCCAGTTTCAGTAGTGGGAAGCAAGGATAAAACCTAGTAAAGCTCCTTTGGGTACAGAGCGCAATGGTTGCTCCTGAATTTATTTGTTCAAGAACACCAGGACATACAGCAAGGATTCTTTGGAGAATCCTTTGGTGTTTTTACGCAAAATGTAATCTTTCATGCAACTAACACTTCTAGAAGCTTGTCCCAGGCAAGCCCAATCCTCTCCCCCTGCCCCAGCCGCCATTGGTACAAACGCCCCTGCCTGTAGCCACGCCCCTCCTGCAGAGACCACGCCCCCACCTCTCCCCAACCACGCCCCCTCGCTCACCATCTATGGCCATGACAGCTCCCACCTGTTAGCCACGCCCCCTCCCTCAGAGGCCACGCCTCCTGCATGGGTCTCACCCCAATCGGCCACACCCACCCCCACCATATATGGCTTCGGCTCCGTCCCACCCCCTTCCTTTCCCCCTTAGCAGGACAGTAGCATTAAATTTCCAGAGAGCAGTAGCATTAAATACTGTCCAGAGGACAGTTAATACTTAATAATTAATACTTCATTTCACAGTGATATAAGCTGAAAGGAGGTTGTAGAGAGGAGGGAGCTGGGCTCTTCTCCCAAGGGACGGGGACAGGACGAGAGGGAATGGCCTCAAGCTCCGCCAGGGGAGATTTAGGCTGGACATTAGGAAAAAGTTTTTCACAGAAAGGGTCATTGGGCAGTGTCAGAGGCTGCCCAGGGAGGTGGTTGATTCACCTTCCCTGGAGGTGCTTAAGGGAGGGGTAGACGAGGTGCTGAGGGACATGTATTAGTGTTTAATAAGAATGGTTGGACTCGATAATCCGGTGGCTCTCTTCCAACCTGCTGGTTCTGTGATTCTGTGATTCTATGATTCTATGATTCTACAGCTCCAGCCCTGTTTGTACACCTGGCCCCACCCCTCGCGCCACCTGCTCTGCTGTCTCCTCCTCCCGGTCCCTTCCCACCCAGCCCAGCTCTGGCACGTGGGGAGATACTGCTCCCCGGGCAGTCCCGCTGCTTACCTGGCACTCCACAGCGCCCGGCGCTTCCTTCTCTGCATCTGGACTGCTACTAGAGAGCTGCCGCTCGAACTGAGCAGACACTGAGAAGGAGCTCGTCAGAAGCAGCAGCACAAGCTGCAAAACAAGCTTTGTACAAGCTGAGCACAAACCGCAAAAGGAGCAGAAGCTGCACCCAGGAGAGTCCAAGTGCGTGACCTGTCAGCCAGGTAGCCAGAGACTCACCAACGGTTGCAACTGCCGCAGCTCAAGCCCCGCCCCCTGCTGCCCCGCCCCCTCCCTGCCCCCCTCTCCCCCTCCAGGACATTAACAGGGCAGCTGTGCTTCAGGGGGGACCCCAAGCATTAATTTAGGTGTTTAATTAGGATGTCAGGGGTTCTGCCTGGGAGGGCGACTGAGCCCTGGGCACAGAGTGGGATGAGGTGCGGGATGGGGGCAGGAATGCCGAGTGCGGGCAGGGATGTGGAACCTGTCCAATAGTTCATAGAGTCTAAATATGCTTCATGTCATCCTAAAGCATCCCAAGAGAGAGACTGATCAGCTACATCGCGGTAGAGTCCTATCATGTCCATGTGTTGGTGAAAAAGCTTAATTTTGCAGGAGGGCAAAATTTTGCAGCTACATCAATACATCTATTTCCAAGTATGGGTCTTTTAGTGGAACTCACATACCCAAATCAAAACCGCTTTCTACATTGGTTTTAGATGTCACATTCTATAAATTCATTACAAGAAGTTTTAACTTGATAACTTCAAAGATTGCTGGAGGTAGTGACGGATGAGGGATGCTTAGGATAAGGGCTTATCTCATTACAAAAGGATGCAAGCACAAATTCCCTTCAGCATGGGAAAGTACTGTATTTCCTAGGTTAAGACAAGCTAACTGAAATAAAGCACTTTTAATGCTTCTGCTTTTATTTCTGGTGGTATTTGTTTTATTAATTTTTCTCAGGCGATTTCTAACATGAAATGCAGAAGCACAACCAGTTCCTAAGTTTTTCCCTTCTTCCCTTAAATGGCACAAACACAGGTTGACAGTTCTATTCCCTGTTGCTTGCTTTCTCTGACCTTCCTCCTCCCATCCTGCTTTTGAATGAAGGCTAACTACTGAGTCTTGTCTGTGCTCAGTCTCTCACATCTGCTTTCAGGGTATCAGCCAGGTTTACTCTACCAATATTTAGCTGTGGGATATGAATTTGATGAGCCTCGGATGTCTCTAATGATGACATACCCAGTTGGAAATGGAATTGGGGGGGAAGAGAGGAGGAATTGGGACTTCTAGAAAGGAGGGTTTGGATTCTTTGTCTCTAAAATGTGATCTTGGCAAGAATCTAGGTACATATTCACACACCTGCTGTATGTATTGAATGGTTTTAACATGGATTAGCATGATGACTTGTCAGCTACTTGATCCAAGAAAGCGATGAGGAGATTTGAAGTATGTTAGAGAAAAAGAACAGAGGTTCAGCAGCTGCTGAACTATTCAGGTATTTATAAAGAATTAAGAAGCACCACCACAAAGAGTCAAACCCAACATCACAGTCCTTCATATCCTCAGCGCTACTTGGCCTCTGCTAGCATGTGAGCATCAACAGTCTGAAGATGCACAGTACAGTTAGCAGACTCTTTACGTGAAGTTTTGAACACAGCTTTCCATTCAGCAGGCAATCTCTAAGACCTCTCGAGGGCTCTCATGAACCTGAGGGTCTAGTTGAGTCAGACTGACACATCTCTGTGCAGCCATTTTCAAAAAGTCTAAATTTCCTCATAATTAACCCTTGCAACAGTAGCTAGGGAAAAGTTTACTCTTTTAAAAAATGGTAACATTTTCTTCTAAAAATACCACCCATAAACCTAGGTATTAGCTTTACACATGCATAATGCTTTTCCGCTGTTCTAGAAAATGGCATCACATGCTTGCTTGTTTCTCTTTATGCAGGCCTTGTTTTTTCATAATTTGATTTTTCATAAATTCCCAGGGCTTTCAGTAGGAAGTATCTAGTTTAAATAGTTTTTTAATTAATTATTCCTTGTATTTTTCCAGTGTTTTTATGAGGTAGATCATGCAATGAAATGCTGAGTTCAGTTACCAGTCTCATCTCTGTATCCAGTAGAAGAACAGTTTAGACAGAGGCTGTTAGGTTGGCAGCTCTTTTTCATTTTCTGGTTGGACCAGGTTGTTTGAGGCCCCTTCCAACCCCAGCCATGTTGCTGGCCATGGCCTCTGTGATGTCACCCTCTGTGAGGTCACCCTGTGTCCTAGGAGATACCTCTGCTGTCCAGGACAAGCACCCTCTGCACTCACTCTCCAGGAGGATCTGGAGGAGGCAGGTGGTCTCTCTGCTGGGAGCTGCTGCACCTTGTTCCGTGTGTGAGAAACAAAGCAGCTGTGGTTCAGCCATCACAGTGCCCGGTGCTGGTTCTGCTAGAGAGGAACCTCTGCCCCACGCCCAGGGTATGTCAGGTCTGTCCGTGCCTGCTTCAGCACAGTCATTGCAGCACGTGACGCTCTTTGGCAGCACCGGTGCCGGCGATGGGGAACATCTTCAGCTCATCTTCAGCTCATCCCAACCCACCACAGTGTGCCAACACGTCTGTGGAGACAGAGTGGAGCTGCCCCACCTGCCACAGCTCTCGAAAGAGTGTGGCTTTTGCCCAGCCATGCCAGCACCAGTTCTGCCTGGGCTGCATCCTGTGCTGGACCAACAGGACATCCCTCTGCCCGCTCCGCTGAGGATGGATTGAGAGGGTCAAGATTGCTGTGCAGGGAGGAGATGACTCCTTAGAGTTGCTCGTCAGGAGCCCGGCACAGATCCCAATCATCAGCAACTGGGCAAGCCGACCTCCTGGACACCAGTCCGACATCAGCCCCCGCCATCCCACAACATCCCTTGAAGAGCAGGGGGCTGCTGGGACAGAGGCTGGGCCTACCTTGGGTGGCATCCTTCCTGAGGAGTGGGCAGCACTTTTCCAACGACACCGGCATCTCCTCGACCCCATGCTGCCCTGGCTGTGCCAAGAGCTCAAGGCGATCTATGAACAGCAGTGGTTCCTGGCCATGGAAGGAGAGAGGCTGATCCTGTTCGTCCTGTGCCACTTCGGGCTGGATGAGGAAGTCCTGCTCCAGAGGCTGCAGCCCATATTCGGTGAACACACAGCCTCGCTGGTCCATGGCCTCATCCATACCATCGTGGAGCTGTGCAGCAAGGAGGCGCAGAGGCTGCTGTCCTTCTACACTGCTGGGGATGAGGCGGAGAGCCCTGCGGGCAGCTCTGGCCCTACCACCTCCCAGGGGCACACTGACACCAATCCCCCAGCCTCCTCCAGCATCCCTGCAGGCTCTGACCAGAAGCTGCCCAGCATGTTACAGGCCACCCACGACCAGGATCCCAGCCTGCCCCCATCTGCCCCCATCCCTGACGAGCACGAGCAGCCCCACGAGGAGGCAGAAGTGCCAGGTCCCTCGGCTCCCGGCTGGGACAGGAGCTGCTCAGCCAGGCGACCCCGGCACCCCCGAAAGAGGAGCCACCCTGGCTCCCAGGACTCCCCACAGCCCCGCAAGAGGCCAGACCGCTGCCGACACTAGCAGGGCTCACGAGACTCTTTAGTCAAGAAAAAGGAAATAAATTACTATTTCCCTGGCGCAGTCTCTGGCTCCTGCTCTCTCCCCCTTCCCCTGCTGTCTTTCCTGGCCCCCTGTGCCCCACTCCACATGGCACCGGCATGCTCAAGGGCACAGCCATGGGCCTCTGGAGCCCCAGCCTGTATCGCTGGAGCCTCCTCCTCAGCCAGTCCTTCTTGCTGCCCAGATACCAGCAGTTCTGCTCCAGTTTCTCTCCTCTCTCTGGCATCATCCAGGGTAACCTTTCTGGAGGGTCTCTCAAGTAGGTATGGTCAGCGGGCAGGGGTTTCTGAGCCAGAGATGAGCCTTGTGCTCACCGTAATTGGCAGGGACAGAGTGATTCCTGCCAGCTCCTTCACTCACATTAACAAATCCTTCAGCTTCCCCCTGAGACAACCCTGCTTGTTTGTCCACTCCTTGTTTGTCCAACAGAGAAAGTGGTGAGCGGTGAAGATCCCAAATCAACTCCTTGCTAGAGCTGGCACTCAGTTTCGGCCCCTGGGCCCAACTGCCTGTGAGACCATTCATAGCTGCAACACTGCGACCCAAATCCCTGCAACCAGCCCAGAACACAGCATGAAAGCCTCCATGTGCCAGCACCAAGTGCTGAGAGCAACAGCCCCAGCCAGGCAGCGCTGGGGCCGTCCCACAGCTTACGGGGACAGCAGCCCCACCACTGGTAGCCAAGCGGCATCAGGACTCTTCCACAGCTCCCCAGCACCACAGACCTGCAGCCCCAGCAATGTGGGATCAGGGCCGTCCCGTGGCACCCCAGGGCTTGAAGGCAGCAGCTCCAGTGCCCCTGGGCTCAACACCTGTGAAACACAGCTCAGCAGCCCCAGTCCCAGCAACCGAGCGGCACTGTTCTCATAGAATCATGGAATCAGTGATGTTGGAAAAGGCCTCTCAGCTCATCCTGTCCAACTGTCTGCCCAACCCCACCATGCTGACCAAACCCTGTTCCCAAGTGTCACAGACACACACATTTTTAATCCCTGCAGGGATGGGGACTCCATCACTGCCATGGGCAGCCTCTGCCAGGGCCTTGCCACTCTCTCAGTAAAGAAATGTATCCTATGATAAGCAAGTCAGATAAGTTCAAAAATAGTAACTGAAATTTACTTCTGATAAGTAGATTTCTTTTTATTTTTATCATTTTATTGTATGCAAATTCCAAGGAAACTATTTAGATTTCCTTACACAATCTGATTATCCAGCCCTCCCTGAATTAGCTGCCACCCCATTAGCCCCATTCTAGTTCTGCCAGTGGGACAACTATTGTGTTACTTGTCAGGAAGAAAAGGATTTCTTTTAGGCTCTTTCATTTACATTCTTCAACTGTTCTTCTTAAAAATGTTCTCTGTGCATAGAAGATGTAAACATGATAATATAAAATGCATTATTTCCCAATAGATTTCTGATTAGGTGGAATAAAGGAATTTTACACTATCAACTGATTAATAGTTTTAAGCTCTGTACCACATTGGTATTGATAAGCTACTGTGCTCAGATGTGGGTATAGTGGGGAAGTTCCTTCAGTGTGCTTGGAGACAAACTGTGTGCTCAGACTTTACTGGTTTCTGACCTGCGAGCCTGAATCCTAATATCATATCTGGCTGAGCAAACCTCAATTTTCCACGGAAGCCTTTGAGGTTTGGAAATCAAATGATTCAGCTATAGGTGACCCAAGGACAGTTGCCTGCAAAGTAGATGAGTGAGGTCTAAATCATGGAAGGCTCATTCTCTTTTACTCAAGACTTGCTTTTTCATTAGGAATTTTGTGGTTTTGTTATTAACCTCTCCTAGTGATCCTGTTTTGCTGAGATGATGTCATAGCTTATTATCCAATGGAAAAGCATGACCCAACCTTTCATTTGCTTCAACAGCATAATCTAATTTGATCAGAAGAGCGTAAAAAGAATAGATATTTTAAATATCACTTGCAAACCCCTTCAATGTTGATATTTTATAAATACACTAATGCAGCTGAACTATCCTCAGTCTGTGTTAACATTGCTCATGAATCACATTGAGTGTTTAATTACAATGTGAAAAGAACAAATAATGAGAGTAAGTTACCCAAAACAATTCATTATAAAATAATTAATGTGATGGGCAATTAAAGTAAGCATTTAAGTATACACTTGATATTGTCATTCAAAATTACCTCAGCTAAGGTTAAAGGTGTTATTAAAAACATTAATTTAATTTGATACATAAAAGCCAGATAATTATCATAAACTTTTGCAAATGATAATGAGAAACACTTTAATGAAGTCTTGGTTTAATTAGCAGGGGTATCATTATGATTTGCCTCTGGGTAAAATGGTAGATTATTAATATATTTTCTTTTCATTACGATTAGAGTCTTAGAGAGTTATTTAACAACTTATACGAAGAAATATAGGTTTACATTTATACTTTCGGGGTGATATTTCATTTACTTACAACAGATTAATTATACTATAAGGATTTGATGCATACAATTTTTGAAGCTATCATTCCAAGAGTTGCTCCTGCTTAACCTCTCAGTTGCATGGAATATCCACTGTTGGGAGCACTGTACAAAAAAAAAAAAAAAACCCAAAATAAAACTATCATGGAACTTGGAAGAACCTGAGTACCTCTCCTTGGTGACTTTGGCCTTTTCAGATCATCATGAAAAAATATTTAAAAGATACACTAAAATTGTATTCAATATAAGAGTTCCCCTAAAACACAAGCTAACTCAAGATAGCTTTCTTGATATAAATTCTGAGAGGAAACATTACCATTTTAACTCTAAGATGTTCATAAGTGAGCCAAAACATTGATGTAAAAGATACATTTATCTCACTGAGTTTTCATTTCACTGAATTTTTAAAATTATTTAAAACTAACTTCTGCATCCCTTGCATGAGAAAAGCACTTGATATAAACATCCAACTGGACACTGTTCTGGCAGGGAGAAACGATTGTGTTTGAAAACTTGTTATCCCCATTGGCTGAGACTGTTTTACCTTCCTCATCTGTTCTGGTTACTTCAACAGCAGTGAGGTATTAGCAGCAAAAGGGCTATAAATCAGGGACAATATATCACTGTGTGAAACTTGGTTTAACTGGCAATGATATTCAGCAATGTACAGCACCTGCAGGAGATTAAAACAGCTTCTGTCATTTACCATCTTCCTAAAGGTGTCCCAGGTAGATCTAGGGTGTTCCTGTGGGTTTAGAAGAGTCTTAGAATGCCCTAAAGGGGGTCCCAGGTAGATCTAGAAGGTTCCTGATTGTCCTAGAAGGGTCCTAGAAGGCCATATAAGGGTCCCAGGTAGATCCAGATAGTTCCTGGTTCTCCTAGAAGGCCCTAAAGGGTTCCCAGGTAGATCTAGAGGGTTCCTGGAGGTCCTAGTAGGTCCTAAAGGGCTCTTAGTTGGATCTAGAGAGTACCTCATGTTTCTAGAAGACCCTAAAGTGGACCAAGGTGGATCTAGATGGTTCCTGTGGGTCCTATACTGTCAGATGAGATGCTTAGCAAAAAGGAGTGCGAAAGCTGCAGAGCCTCTGGGAATAAGATCACAGCAAACACTGATAACCAGCAAGCCTCCAGCCTGAGAAAATTCAACATCAGTGGCAAGATCAAGAAGGCAGAGAAACAATCACGGTGGTCACGAGGAGCTGGTGAGAAGAACAGCTGTGGAAATTTTCATGAAGGACTCGCAGGACTGTTGTTGACATTTCACTAAGGTATAAAGATGAGCTTGTAACAATAAACTTGGTCTCAGCTTGAAACAAAAGCAGAGTCCGTGTGTGTTTAATATGCCACAAATGGCACTTGTATCGGGTCTGAACGGAGGCTGAATTAGGATCACGGTCCAGTGACGTACATCAGCAGAACGTTTGGAGGGTCTGAAACGAAGTCCGGAGTGCATGCCATAGACACCTGCCTGCCGGACAGAAGGTGCTGCTGATAAGGGGATGGGGAAAAAGGCAACCAAGGAACAGAAAGATGTAATTGACTTATTTAAACATATTCTAAAAGATCAAAATCAAATGTTAGATATTAGTGATCTTAGATCCCTTTTGACATGGGTCTGGGATCATGAGTCGTCTTTTGATATTTGCTCAGAATTCGACCAATAAACCTGGGAGAAGATCTGTGTTCGACTATGGGATAAAGTGACTTGGTCAGATAAAACAGCTACTAACTTGCTCAGCCCATGGTGGACTGTTTTTGAAGCGTTAAAGGTGTATGTCGGCTCTAGAAAGCAGAGCGATAATTCCGAGGCGAGTGCAGGATCATCAGCAACTGCACTAACCCTCCACATCCCTAAACTGCCTGCACTAGCCTGGGTGCCTCCCGATGAGGGGACCGACAAACCCTTTGATCCGGGTCCAATAGTCACCGATAAGGAGCCTGATCCACCTCCCCCTCGTCCCTCAGACCAATGGGCACAAGGCAGGAGGGAGGCACAGCAGCAGGGAGAGGTTGAAATATTGAAAGCTTTGCCTGTGATCTGTGCACAGCATGGTGGTCCATGCTGGGAACTAATTACTGACGAAGCAATAAAGGAGATTCCAAAAACTGTAAAAGAGAACCAAGCCGCCCAGCCGATGGCCGCTCCCCACACCCCCCCACCTCTCCAGCTCCCGAGGTCGCGACTGGAGTGGCTGCAGCAGCCCTGGGGCATTTCCAGCGACTACCAGCCCGGGGAACACACTGGTGTTTGTAATACAGAAGAAAAGCAGAAAATGGTGTTTATTATGTATATTTTAAGTGTTGTATGTGCCCAGTACCATGTACAGTTTAAATATCCATAGCATCAAATACTGCAGATCCATTAGTGATAACCAACATTGTATGAATGTATTCAGTGAGCTTTGAAATGAGTATGAGAGTGTGTGTGTGTGTGTTTGTGAAGCACTTCAAACGTCTGTAAGACTTACACATTGGTTTTGATTAATCTTGGAAATACATCTCTGGGACCTTCCAATCTCAAATATCCAATAAACTGGCAGGTAGATTTACCTGGGGATCTTTGGAATGAAAGGCTTCAGAAGGAAAAATTTTAAAACACCTAGAAAAACATTAAAAAGGAGAGAGAGAGGGAGGAAAAAAAATGGATAAAGCCCAGCCTTGCATCTGTATGTGTGTGAGTGCCCCCACTTTCTCCTTCCTTTCTAAGTTTTTTTTTTTTTCCCTTTTCAGCTTTGCAGGAGTCCAGAGGACTTAAGGGGGTTCTCTCCCTAGGGGAATGACAGTTTGCGAGAACACTCTGCATTCCAGTGTCTCTCATCAGCAACCACTGGGCCCTAGTACAGACAACCTTTAGG
>JAUMJK010002947.1:0-2500 GCA_033558105.1 Coccyzus lansbergi
AGCCCATCCCGGGCCACTGCACGTGTTCATAACGTTACTTTTCTGAACAAAGAAGGAAAAAAAAAATTAAACCAAAAAAAAAAAAAAAAAAGTTTTTTTAAAAGAAAGCACCAGTGAACTAACTAGAATGGTATTTGCAGAAAAACAAACAAACCTAAAACCACCGCCGCTGCCACCACCCCCCTTCAACAGCAATAACACTGCTGCCTCTTCCTCCCGCACACCCCCCCCACCCCCCCCGAAAAACCAGCCACGGAGGAGAAGCTGGTGAACATCTTCCCAGCACGGCACGGCCCGAGCGCCCCCCACCCCCCCCCCGTCTCATCTGGTCAAAGAGGTCTGCCAACCTCCGTTGCCACCGACGGCGACTGAGAGGTCCCCTGGGCTCAGGAGCGGATGATGGGGGTCGCCGGGTGTGCCGGGCTCCGGCCGCGGGTGGCCGTGTCTTACAGGCTGCCGCCGTCCTTTCCGCCCGGCTCCGGCCGTCCTGCTTGCTGGGCTCCGGCCGTCCTTCCTGGACGGGGCTCAGGAGCGCGTGATGGGGGTCGCCCGGTGTGCCGGGCTCCGGCCGAGGGTGGCCGTGTCTTACAGGCTGCCGCCGTCCTTTCCGCCCGGCTCCGGCCGTCCTGCTTGCCGGGCTCGCGCCGTCCCGCCCGACCAACTCCGGCAGCCCAGACCGCCGGTCTCCGGCCATGCCGCCTACCCGGCTCCGGCAGCCCAGACCGCCGGTCTCCGGCGATCCCGTCTACCCGGCTCCGGCAGCCCAGACCGCCGGTCTCCGGCCATGCCGTCTACCCGGCTCCGGCAGCCCAGACCGCCGGTCTCCGGCGATCCCGTCTACCCGGCTCCGGCAGCCCAGACCGCCGGTCTCCGGCCATGCCGTCTACCCGGCTCCGGCAGCCCAGACCGCCGGTCTCCGGCGATCCCGTCTACCCGGCTCCGGCAGCCCAGACCGCCGGTCTCCGGCGATCCCGTCTACCCGGCTCCGGCAGCCCAGACCGCCGGTCTCCGGCGATCCCGTCTACCCGGCTCCGGCAGCCCAGACCGCCGGTCTCCGGCGATCCCGTCTACCCGGCTCCGGCAGCCCAGACCGCCGGTCTCCGGCCATGCCGTCTACCCGGCTCCGGCAGCCCAGACCGCCGGTCTCCGGCGATCCCGTCTACCCGGCTCCGGCAGCCCAGACCGCCGGTCTCCGGCCATGCCGTCTACCCGGCTCCGGCAGCCCAGACCGCCGGTCTCCGGCGATCCCGTCTACCCGGCTCCGGCAGCCCAGACCGCCGGTCTCCGGCGATCCCGTCTACCCGGCTCCGGGCGGACTCTGGCGCCCTGCATCCGCGGGGACAGGTAGACGTGTCGGTCGCCTAGCTCCTGGTTCTCGCCAAAGGGGTCGCTGCTTTGCGCTGCCTCCAGTTATGTCCTCGTAAGAGTCGGCGTCTTTGGCGCCCCCGCTCCGCTGGACCCGCCTACGTCTTCAAGCCTTCAGCTCCCTAGGTCTGATATTCCCGTATTATAGGAGCGAGTGTTCACTCGCCTGGGAGGGCAGCGCTAGCCGACCGCCTTCAAGCCGAGAGCGCGCGCGAGCCGCCTCGGCCACTCCGCCGGGGAAGTATCCTTCGGTCCTCTCCGGTTCGGTGGTGGTTTTTTTTTTTTTTTGTCTTTACTTTTTTTTTTTTTTTTTAAATTTTTTTTTTTTTTTTTTTTTTTTTTTTTTTTTCTTCGCCGTTGCCGCTCCGGGAATGGGAACCGCTCGCCGCGGGGCGAGTTGAGAGAGCGGCGCGGCGTGCAGCGCTGATGCCCCACGATCTCGAACGCTTAAAAAAGGGGGAGGTCGAGAGCGTGCCGCGACCTTTCCCTGGTTGGCCCAGGGCACGACATTTGAATCGATGTCTCAGAACGGTGGGTGATTCCTCTCCCCGGGCTCGCCGTCCTCCCCGCTCCAGGGTTGGGCGCGCGGCTCGTTGTTGTCCCAGGAGAACCGCGGCCGCGGGGGCCGCGGTCCGATTTCTTCCCTGATCGATGAGGCCTTTCGGGTCGCGTCGGAGAGGGCCCCCGGCGGGCCGGCTCTTCCGTGCTCCCTGTAACGGGGAATCCGCGGCGGGGTCCGGTGTTCAGGCAGGGCGGTCTCCTCTCCAACTCGCTTCCCGTTGCATGCGAGGTGTGTGGCTCTCGTGCCCCTGAGCGCGTTGACTACGGCGGGGCGGTTGGCGGCGGGGCGCGTGCCTTGCCGCATCGCCCCCGCTTCTCCCGCGGCGCTCATCCCGGGGCTCGCCGTCCTTCACGACCGAACCGAGCTGTGTGACGGCCGCGTGGCTCCGTGAGCTTTCCAGGTGTCCCTCGTGCGAGGCGAGGCGATGGCGTCGGTCCCGGTCCGGGTCGCCCCGTCGGGCTTCTGCCGGCCGCAAGCAGCGTCCTTGGGCGGTGGAGCGGCATCCGAAGGAAGGAAGGGAACAACCCCACAACCGAGAGCGGCGAGGGTTCTGCGCGAGAGAAAGGCGGCAGT
>JAUMJK010002947.1:12500-15000 GCA_033558105.1 Coccyzus lansbergi
ATCTAAGACTGCTAAACAAATTAGCGACAAGAGGCGCGACTTGAAAAAATCAGCGTCAAGGCAGAATAATGACCAACAGAGGGAAGAAGATCCCGGGATTGAAAAAGGGACAGAGGAAAATAATACCATCATGGATGGAAGGTGTGTGGGTTTGAATTCCCACTACAAAAGGGTGTCTGAAGATAAGGTAACATCTGGAGAATTCACCAATCTTGGAAATTTGTTCTATGATTTAATCAAAGGCGATAAAGATCCATCAGATATAGTAAACGAGGCAATGAATGACTTTTTATCAGACCTTGGAAAAATGTCCGATGAGTTGAAAGCCAAATCGCAACCAAGCCCAAGTAGTGTCATCAATAAAAGACAACGAAGACGTCCCTCCAAGAAATGGATGAAAAAGAGGGCGAGACGAAGGGGAATCTTTCGTCGAACACAGAGGTTATATTGTTTGGACAGAGGAAAGTTAGCTGGTTCCATCTTGGATGGACGGGAAGCATTGAAATGTGAGATCCCACTGGAAGAAATACAATCTATCTTCCGATCTCGATGGGAGTCTCATGGAAATTACAATGGCTTGGGAAAATTCAATCAGGTGACAAGGGCAGACAACTCTGCTTTCTTAGCCACGATTACGGAAAAAGAAATTGAAAAGAATATTAAAGAAATGAATAGAAAAACGGCGTCAGGGCCGGATAAATTAAGTTTGAAAGATCTAGAATTATGTGATCCACACTTTAAGAAATTGAAGGAAATTTACAACTTATGGCTGGTAGCTGGAAGGATTCCGGACGTGGTCAAGAAATGTCGGACAGTGTTAATACCTAAGCCGGCTGCTAAAGAACATCCTGAAAATGTAAACAACTGGCGACCCATTACCATCGGGTCGGTAATATTAAGACTATTTACGAGGATTGTGAATGCTAGGCTGACCAAGGCCTGTCCTATAAACAAAAGACAAAGGGGTTTTATAAAATCATCAGGCTGTTCCGAAAATTTGAAATTACTTGAGTTAATAATGAAAATTGCTAAAAAGGAACACTGTCCCCTTGGAGTGGTCTTCATTGACCTTGAGAAAGCCTTTGACACGGTGAGCCATAAACATCTCATTGAGGCTCTGAGACTAAAAGGGGTTGATGAACATATTATCACCCTGGTTGAGAACTTATATTATAAGACTACAACATTCATAGAACTCAAGAATGGTGATTCGACCCCATTTGACATCAATATAGGGGTTAAGCAAGGGGATCCAATGTCCCCTCTGTTGTTTAATTTAGCTATCGATCCGTTATTGTGTAAGTTGGAACAGGAGGGTGCTGGTTTTCAACACGATGGTAAAAATATAACATCTTTGGCCTTTGCGGATGATTTGGTGTTGCTTAGTAATTCTTGGGAAGATATGAAAAAGAATATAAAAATACTTGAGGATTTTTGTTCGGCAACTGGCCTCAGGATTCAAGGGGAAAAATGTTGTGGATTTTTCATCAAACCAACACGTGACTCATTTACAGTTAATAACTGTAATGAATGGAACATCAAAAATGTACCCTTGAAGATGATTGATCCCAGTGATTCCGTCAAATATCTGGGTCTCAGAATAAACCCTTGGGTTGGGATAACCAAACCGGAATTACTGGTGAATCTTAAAGATTGGGTGGGTAAGATCGGTAAGGCGCGATTAAAACCATTGCAGAAAGTTGAAATCTTGAAAGGATATGCTATTCCTAGGTTAATTTACTTCGCAGACCAATCGAATGCAAAGGCCTCAGTGCTAGAAAGCCTTGACTTGGAGATAAGAACTGCTGTCAAGGCGTGGTTACATCTTCCTTTGAGTACTTGTGATGCCATTTTGTATTCCAACGTTAAAGATGGCGGCTTGGGTATTATCCGGTTGTCGGCGTTGGTCCCCAGTGTGCAGGCACGAAGGTTGCATCGTTTGGTGCATTCTTCGGATGAAGTGATTAGGGATATGGTTAAAAAGAATGGTATTGAAAATGAATACCAAAAATTATGGATGTCAGCTGGTGGAGAACGGGCTAAAATTCCATCTTTGTGGGAACCACCGATTGTAATATCGAATCCGGAAAGGATTGAGGGGGATGTTTTGTTGTCGGAATGGGAGAGACCAGATTCTAAGATGGTCTTTCCGAAACCTTGTGACTGGCGAAGGAGAGAATTTATTAATTGGACAAATTTAAAATCTCAGGGGATAGGTATTAAAAATTTCGAAAATGACAAAATTAGTAATGATTGGCTTATTCATTATAAAAACATTCCTCACAGAAAATTATTGACTGCTTTACAATTGAGAGCTAATGTCTACCCCACTAGAGAATTTTTATCTAGAGGGAGACAGGAAACAAATTCTAAGTTATGTAGACATTGTCGTGGGAAAGTGGAGTCCTGCGCCCATATAATTGGTTACTGTCCTAAGGTGCAGGATGCTAGGATTAAGAGACATAACATTATTTGTAACATCGTTTCTGAAGAAGCTAAA
>JAUMJK010002948.1:0-2500 GCA_033558105.1 Coccyzus lansbergi
GGTGGGTGCGGGATGGGGGTGGGGGAGTGTAGCAGCTTGCCAGAAAGCGCCTGCGCAGGGTGCCAGTCCCCAGACCGCCCCCTCCCCCTGCACTCCTCTATACAAACCCCTCCGCTCAACCCCGCCCGCCCCCCCCACAACCCCCCCACTCCGAAACCAACAAACCCGCCCCCCCCCCCCCACCCCCCACTAGCCCATCCCGGGCCACTGCACGTGTTCATAACGTTACTTTTCTGAACAAAGAAGGAAAAAAAAAATTAAACCAAAAAAAAAAAAAAAAAAGTTTTTTTAAAAGAAAGCACCAGTGAACTAACTAGAATGGTATTTGCAGAAAAACAAACAAACCTAAAACCACCGCCGCTGCCACCACCCCCCTTCAACAGCAATAACACTGCTGCCTCTTCCTCCCGCACACCCCCCCCACCCCCCCCGAAAAACCAGCCACGGAGGAGAAGCTGGTGAACATCTTCCCAGCACGGCACGGCCCGAGCGCCCCCCACCCCCCCCCCGTCTCATCTGGTCAAAGAGGTCTGCCAACCTCCGTTGCCACCGACGGCGACTGAGAGGTCCCCTGGGCTCAGGAGCGGATGATGGGGGTCGCCGGGTGTGCCGGGCTCCGGCCGCGGGTGGCCGTGTCTTACAGGCTGCCGCCGTCCTTTCCGCCCGGCTCCGGCCGTCCTGCTTGCTGGGCTCCGGCCGTCCTTCCTGGACGGGGCTCAGGAGCGCGTGATGGGGGTCGCCCGGTGTGCCGGGCTCCGGCCGAGGGTGGCCGTGTCTTACAGGCTGCCGCCGTCCTTTCCGCCCGGCTCCGGCCGTCCTGCTTGCCGGGCTCGCGCCGTCCCGCCCGACCAACTCCGGCAGCCCAGACCGCCGGTCTCCGGCCATGCCGCCTACCCGGCTCCGGCAGCCCAGACCGCCGGTCTCCGGCGATCCCGTCTACCCGGCTCCGGCAGCCCAGACCGCCGGTCTCCGGCCATGCCGTCTACCCGGCTCCGGCAGCCCAGACCGCCGGTCTCCGGCGATCCCGTCTACCCGGCTCCGGCAGCCCAGACCGCCGGTCTCCGGCCATGCCGTCTACCCGGCTCCGGCAGCCCAGACCGCCGGTCTCCGGCGATCCCGTCTACCCGGCTCCGGCAGCCCAGACCGCCGGTCTCCGGCGATCCCGTCTACCCGGCTCCGGCAGCCCAGACCGCCGGTCTCCGGCGATCCCGTCTACCCGGCTCCGGCAGCCCAGACCGCCGGTCTCCGGCGATCCCGTCTACCCGGCTCCGGCAGCCCAGACCGCCGGTCTCCGGCCATGCCGTCTACCCGGCTCCGGCAGCCCAGACCGCCGGTCTCCGGCGATCCCGTCTACCCGGCTCCGGCAGCCCAGACCGCCGGTCTCCGGCCATGCCGTCTACCCGGCTCCGGCAGCCCAGACCGCCGGTCTCCGGCGATCCCGTCTACCCGGCTCCGGCAGCCCAGACCGCCGGTCTCCGGCGATCCCGTCTACCCGGCTCCGGGCGGACTCTGGCGCCCTGCATCCGCGGGGACAGGTAGACGTGTCGGTCGCCTAGCTCCTGGTTCTCGCCAAAGGGGTCGCTGCTTTGCGCTGCCTCCAGTTATGTCCTCGTAAGAGTCGGCGTCTTTGGCGCCCCCGCTCCGCTGGACCCGCCTACGTCTTCAAGCCTTCAGCTCCCTAGGTCTGATATTCCCGTATTATAGGAGCGAGTGTTCACTCGCCTGGGAGGGCAGCGCTAGCCGACCGCCTTCAAGCCGAGAGCGCGCGCGAGCCGCCTCGGCCACTCCGCCGGGGAAGTATCCTTCGGTCCTCTCCGGTTCGGTGGTGGTTTTTTTTTTTTTTTGTCTTTACTTTTTTTTTTTTTTTTTAAATTTTTTTTTTTTTTTTTTTTTTTTTTTTTTTTTCTTCGCCGTTGCCGCTCCGGGAATGGGAACCGCTCGCCGCGGGGCGAGTTGAGAGAGCGGCGCGGCGTGCAGCGCTGATGCCCCACGATCTCGAACGCTTAAAAAAGGGGGAGGTCGAGAGCGTGCCGCGACCTTTCCCTGGTTGGCCCAGGGCACGACATTTGAATCGATGTCTCAGAACGGTGGGTGATTCCTCTCCCCGGGCTCGCCGTCCTCCCCGCTCCAGGGTTGGGCGCGCGGCTCGTTGTTGTCCCAGGAGAACCGCGGCCGCGGGGGCCGCGGTCCGATTTCTTCCCTGATCGATGAGGCCTTTCGGGTCGCGTCGGAGAGGGCCCCCGGCGGGCCGGCTCTTCCGTGCTCCCTGTAACGGGGAATCCGCGGCGGGGTCCGGTGTTCAGGCAGGGCGGTCTCCTCTCCAACTCGCTTCCCGTTGCATGCGAGGTGTGTGGCTCTCGTGCCCCTGAGCGCGTTGACTACGGCGGGGCGGTTGGCGGCGGGGCGCGTGCCTTGCCGCATCGCCCCCGCTTCTCCCGCGGCGCTCATCCCGGGGCTCGCCGTCCTTCACGACCGAACCGAGCTGTGTGACGGCCGCGTG
>JAUMJK010002949.1:0-2500 GCA_033558105.1 Coccyzus lansbergi
GGACCGGCCGTTAGTTCTGGCGCCAAACACCGCCCCCGTGTTCCGCGGGGGTGGGGGTGGGTGCGGGATGGGGGTGGGGGAGTGTAGCAGCTTGCCAGAAAGCGCCTGCGCAGGGTGCCAGTCCCCAGACCGCCCCCTCCCCCTGCACTCCTCTATACAAACCCCTCCGCTCAACCCCGCCCGCCCCCCCCACAACCCCCCCACTCCGAAACCAACAAACCCGCCCCCCCCCCCCCACCCCCCACTAGCCCATCCCGGGCCACTGCACGTGTTCATAACGTTACTTTTCTGAACAAAGAAGGAAAAAAAAAATTAAACCAAAAAAAAAAAAAAAAAAGTTTTTTTAAAAGAAAGCACCAGTGAACTAACTAGAATGGTATTTGCAGAAAAACAAACAAACCTAAAACCACCGCCGCTGCCACCACCCCCCTTCAACAGCAATAACACTGCTGCCTCTTCCTCCCGCACACCCCCCCCACCCCCCCCGAAAAACCAGCCACGGAGGAGAAGCTGGTGAACATCTTCCCAGCACGGCACGGCCCGAGCGCCCCCCACCCCCCCCCCGTCTCATCTGGTCAAAGAGGTCTGCCAACCTCCGTTGCCACCGACGGCGACTGAGAGGTCCCCTGGGCTCAGGAGCGGATGATGGGGGTCGCCGGGTGTGCCGGGCTCCGGCCGCGGGTGGCCGTGTCTTACAGGCTGCCGCCGTCCTTTCCGCCCGGCTCCGGCCGTCCTGCTTGCTGGGCTCCGGCCGTCCTTCCTGGACGGGGCTCAGGAGCGCGTGATGGGGGTCGCCCGGTGTGCCGGGCTCCGGCCGAGGGTGGCCGTGTCTTACAGGCTGCCGCCGTCCTTTCCGCCCGGCTCCGGCCGTCCTGCTTGCCGGGCTCGCGCCGTCCCGCCCGACCAACTCCGGCAGCCCAGACCGCCGGTCTCCGGCCATGCCGCCTACCCGGCTCCGGCAGCCCAGACCGCCGGTCTCCGGCGATCCCGTCTACCCGGCTCCGGCAGCCCAGACCGCCGGTCTCCGGCCATGCCGTCTACCCGGCTCCGGCAGCCCAGACCGCCGGTCTCCGGCGATCCCGTCTACCCGGCTCCGGCAGCCCAGACCGCCGGTCTCCGGCCATGCCGTCTACCCGGCTCCGGCAGCCCAGACCGCCGGTCTCCGGCGATCCCGTCTACCCGGCTCCGGCAGCCCAGACCGCCGGTCTCCGGCGATCCCGTCTACCCGGCTCCGGCAGCCCAGACCGCCGGTCTCCGGCGATCCCGTCTACCCGGCTCCGGCAGCCCAGACCGCCGGTCTCCGGCGATCCCGTCTACCCGGCTCCGGCAGCCCAGACCGCCGGTCTCCGGCCATGCCGTCTACCCGGCTCCGGCAGCCCAGACCGCCGGTCTCCGGCGATCCCGTCTACCCGGCTCCGGCAGCCCAGACCGCCGGTCTCCGGCCATGCCGTCTACCCGGCTCCGGCAGCCCAGACCGCCGGTCTCCGGCGATCCCGTCTACCCGGCTCCGGCAGCCCAGACCGCCGGTCTCCGGCGATCCCGTCTACCCGGCTCCGGGCGGACTCTGGCGCCCTGCATCCGCGGGGACAGGTAGACGTGTCGGTCGCCTAGCTCCTGGTTCTCGCCAAAGGGGTCGCTGCTTTGCGCTGCCTCCAGTTATGTCCTCGTAAGAGTCGGCGTCTTTGGCGCCCCCGCTCCGCTGGACCCGCCTACGTCTTCAAGCCTTCAGCTCCCTAGGTCTGATATTCCCGTATTATAGGAGCGAGTGTTCACTCGCCTGGGAGGGCAGCGCTAGCCGACCGCCTTCAAGCCGAGAGCGCGCGCGAGCCGCCTCGGCCACTCCGCCGGGGAAGTATCCTTCGGTCCTCTCCGGTTCGGTGGTGGTTTTTTTTTTTTTTTGTCTTTACTTTTTTTTTTTTTTTTTAAATTTTTTTTTTTTTTTTTTTTTTTTTTTTTTTTTCTTCGCCGTTGCCGCTCCGGGAATGGGAACCGCTCGCCGCGGGGCGAGTTGAGAGAGCGGCGCGGCGTGCAGCGCTGATGCCCCACGATCTCGAACGCTTAAAAAAGGGGGAGGTCGAGAGCGTGCCGCGACCTTTCCCTGGTTGGCCCAGGGCACGACATTTGAATCGATGTCTCAGAACGGTGGGTGATTCCTCTCCCCGGGCTCGCCGTCCTCCCCGCTCCAGGGTTGGGCGCGCGGCTCGTTGTTGTCCCAGGAGAACCGCGGCCGCGGGGGCCGCGGTCCGATTTCTTCCCTGATCGATGAGGCCTTTCGGGTCGCGTCGGAGAGGGCCCCCGGCGGGCCGGCTCTTCCGTGCTCCCTGTAACGGGGAATCCGCGGCGGGGTCCGGTGTTCAGGCAGGGCGGTCTCCTCTCCAACTCGCTTCCCGTTGCATGCGAGGTGTGTGGCTCTCGTGCCCCTGAGCGCGTTGACTACGGCGGGGCGGTTGGCGGCGGGGCGCGTGCCTTGCCGCATCGCCCCCGCTTCTCCCGCGGCGCT
>JAUMJK010002950.1:0-13597 GCA_033558105.1 Coccyzus lansbergi
AAGAGTCCAGCCCATCAGGGCAAGTCATGGCACTGCCCTTGGCTCAGGGGGCAGAGGTGCTCAGGTCTCCCAGTGGTGGCAGGGGCCCAGAGAGGATTTGGGGACGTGCCGGGTGCCCATGGCTCCGTGGCATGCTCCATGGGATGGCTGGGTTGGGCCTTTGGGAGACTCTACTCGGATGTCCCGTGCCCTTTCACAGAGCGTAGCCCAGGCAGGGGCTGCCCATGAGGGCGGCTTGGGCAGGACAGGCCCCATGCTGTCTCTGGCCAGGGCCTGTGGCTCCTTCAAGCTTGTTGACATCAGGGCCCAGGCACCTTCCTGGGACAACCCATCGTTCCCGTCCCTGCAGCGCTCACAAAGCCTGTCCCGTGCTCCCTCACACCCAGCCCTGCTCATACGCTTTTTTCCTCCTGTCTCCTCCAGGCCATGGCTGCCGCAATTGTGCTTGTCCTGATTTTGTTGGCCAGGCAGATTGGGCTGAAGCCTGAGCAGCAGCACATCAGTACGACCGCAGGTGAACGCATGAAGCACCGTGAGGACTTTATGCGTCAGGAGACGGCTCGGCTGATGGAGGAGATTGAGAGGAGCAGGGCTGCGGAAGAAGCCCCGCTCCTTTCAGTGCACTGCTGTCTGGCTTTTGGAGGAACCCTGGCCCTGCTCCTTGTGATCTGCTGGCTAGCCAGCAAGAGAAAACATGCCTCTGAGAGCTGCAGTGAGCAGCACAGCTCCAGCAGCGAGGAGGATGAGGACAAGGACGAGGACGAGGACGAAGACAAGGACAAGGAGGAGGGCAAGGAAAGCAATAAGGAGGAGAATCAAGACCCCAGTGCTGGAAGCAACAGCATCATGGCTTTGGCTGCGTTGACCCCACTGTCGAATCAAGGCCTGCCCGACAGATGCCTGGCGCTGAAGGAGCTGGTGGGAGACCTTCTTGCTGTCTGCCGTGTGCTCAGCAAGAGAAGTTTCATGCCACTCTTGTACCCAGCCACTGAGACAGACGATGCCTGTGAAGCGTGGAGCATCCATGAGAGCAGCATCGCCTACCGTCTGGCTGTATTCCTGCGGCCAGCGCTTGGGTATTCTTTCAGGCTGGAGCCAGACTCTCCGGGGAAGCTGCCAGCAAGGCATCCCAGCATCCGCGTGGTGCAGGAGTGCATTTGCTGCAGGGAGCAGCTGCTGGGGGATCTTTTGTGCTTTCTCCACCACACCGATGAAGAGCTGCAGAGGAGTGAGAGCTCATACATCCTAGACGCCCTCTGCACGGGCTCTTACTTAGATGTGGAGAAAACTGCCTGCTGGGTCCAACTGCTGGTGACATCAGCCTGGTGGTATTTGCCTCAGTCGCACTACTGCCAGCTAAGGGTGCTGCCCTCCTCCCACTCGTGCACGTTCCAGCTGACAAGCACCTCCGGGATGAACATCTGCACCGAGATGAAGCTTGCAGTGCAGCACGGCAGCTCAGGTGCTTACCTTAGGCTGGAGTAGGCAGAGACCAGCTTTAGCGCTGGCACGGCACGGCCAGAGAGCTGCACTCTTGTTGAGATGCTGCCTTTAAGGCCTATTTCAGGCACACCCAGCACGACAATTTCCACCTCAGAGGTCGGTGGCTACGGAGTCTGTGGTACAGACGTGAACTAGTGAGGCACAGAGATGACGCTGCTCGGCACAACCAGAGCTTGGGGAATCTCCGCCAGTCCAGCTGACAATTGCATTGCAACTGGGGCTCCTGTTACTGCCTGTAAGAGGATGGGACCACCCACCCTAGTGGAAGGACTTGCTTCCCTCTGGGACCTTTGTGCAATGCAAAGCTGACAATAAATTAGCTTCTTTTAACCAGCCCTCTATCCAAGAGTGTCTGTTCAGCAATACACGGTTGGGGAATGTGCGCAGGTAACAGGTCGCTGCCTGCTCGAGTGCAGAAGCAGCGGGGTGGCATTTTGAGGTAAGGAAGCGGCTCCAAAACAGATTGCTTCCTTAATCCCTTTTGCCTTCCTTTTCCAGTTTTCTGCTCCACTTCCACTGCAAGGGGAAGATGCCCGTGTGCATGTGACGGGAGGGAACGAGGCCAAGGGAGCCAGAACTTTCACAGCAGTGACCACTGACAGGACAAGAACCAAAGGGCACAAAGGGAAAACCACAGAATTCCATAGAACCCCCTGGTTCTGGTGGCTGTGACAGCGTAGGGGACGGGTTACAATGGGAGCAGGCCCTGGGGACGGGTTACAATGGGAGCTGGCCTTAGGGAGAGCTAAACAGCAGTCTGACCTGGGCGATCGGAATGAGAATCAAGACCCCAGTGCTGGATACAAGAGCGTCATGGCTTTGGCTGTGTTGACGTCATGGTCAAATCAGGGCCTGCCCGACACATGCAAGGCGCTGAGGGAGCTGGTGGGAGACCTTCTTGCTGTCTGCCGTGGGCTCAGCAAGAGAAGTTTCATGCCACTCTTGTGCCCAGCCACTGAGACAGACGATGCCTGTGAAGCGTGGAGCATCCATGAGAACAGCATCGCCTACCGTCTGGTTGTATTCCTGCGGCCAGCGCTTGGGTATTCTTTCAGGCTGGAGCCAGACTCTCCGGGGAAGCTGCCAGCAAGGCATCCCAGCATCCGCGTGCTGCAGGAGTGCATTTGCTGCAGGGAGCAGCTGCTGGGGGATCTTTTGTGCTTGCTCCACCACACCGATGGACAGCTATGGCAGGATTGGAGCTCATACGTCCTAGACACCCTCTGCACTGGCTCCTCCTTGGAATGTGGAGAAAACCGCCTGCTGGGTCCAACTGTTGGTGACATCAGCCTGGCGGTATTTGCCTCAGTCGCACAACTGCCAGCTAACGGTGCTGCCCTCCTACCACTCTGGTCCGTTCCAGCTGACAAGCACCTCCGAGATGAACATCTGCACCCAGATGAAGTCTGCAGTGCGGCAAGGCAGCTGAGGTGCTTACCACAGCCTGGAGTAGGAAAGAGACCAGCTCAACCGCTGGCACGCCACAGCCAGAGAGCTGCACTCTTGTTGAGATGCTGCCTTTAAGGACTACGGCAGTCACACCCAGCGCGATGATGTCCAGCACTGATGAGGCTACGGAGGAGCTGATGCAGCAGTGTGAGGAGTTTCTTCATCAGGAGGAGTCGGCTGCTGCACGAGATTGAGAGTAGCAGGGCCGCGTATGAAGCACCGCTCCTTTCAGTGCACTGCTGACAGACTTCCAGCAACTTTGGTGCTGCTTAGTGTGACCTACTGGATGGCCAGGAAGTGGCAACATGACTCTGAGAGGTGCAGTGAGCAGCACAAATCCAGTAGTGAAGAGAGCGAGGTCGAGGTTCAACAAGGGCAACCACGAGCAGAAGGATTACTCTACTGTTACACACAACGGTCTCATGGCCGAGGATGAGGAGGATGATGCTGATTTGCACCTCAGAGTTCTGCAGCTGTGCACCCATTATCATGGTGCTCACAATGTTTCCCACTTCTGCCTGTCAACCTGCGGACCTTGCCCTTCTCTCATATTGGTGGAGTCCAGGGACAATTTTGGACACTGGGACAGAGAATGTGCTCGTGCCAGACACTGCCTGCCGAGTCTCTGGTGCAGATGTGAACAAATGAGGTACAGGGATGACACTGCTCGGCACAGCCTGAGCTTGGGGAATCTCCGCCAGTCCAGATGACCATTGCCTTTCCACTGGGACTCCTGTTACCACCTGTAACAGGACGGAACCAGCCACCCCTTTGGCAAGAAATGTCTCCCTCTGTAACCTTTGTGCATTGCAAAGTTGACAATAATTTAGCTTCTTTTAATCAGCCCTCTGTCTGAGAGTGTCTGTTCGGCAGCACACGGTTGGGGCACGTAGGCAGGCAGCTGGTTGCTGCCTGCTGGATGCAGAAGCGGCAGGGTGGCAATTTTGAGGTCAGGAAGTAGTATCAAAACAGAACACTTCCTTAAGGCCTCTGTAGTTTCTTTTCCAGTCTTCTGCTCCTCTTCTACTGTAAGTGTGCGTGTGATGGGAGGGAAGGAGGGCAAGGGAGCCAGAACTTTCTCAGCAGTGATAAAGGGAAAGACACAAAATTCCACGGAATCCACAGGTTCTGGTGGCTGTGACAGCATATTGGACAGGCTAGAATGGGAGTCTTTCTTAGGCCCATGCTGACTTGGCCTGATTGTTTGGTTCTCCTGCCTGTGCCATATGATTGTACTCAAGATGATCTGCTACAGAGCCTTCCTCACCACCTAGGTCAGGTACCTGGGTAATTCCACAGATAGTCCTTCCATCACTTCTGCTTGATGTGCATAACAGTTTGCTATCTGTAGTCACATGGGACCTCCTCATTTAGGCGGACTGCTGATAAATGATGGAAAGTTGGTTCGTGACCATTTCCACCAGTTTCTTCAGTATGTTGGATGCATCTTAGCTGGCCCCTTAGACTTCTGCGTGTCTAGATGCGCAAGCATGTTGTTAACCATTCCCTCTTGGATTGTGGGGCTTTTTTTCCATCTCAGGGGGATGGGTACCCAGAGATCAACTTCTTTTACTATTAAGGACCGAGGGAAAGAAGACATTAACTGCCTCATCCTTTTCCTCATCCTCTGTCACTGTATCCCACAAAGGATGGATGTACTTCTTGGCTCTCCTTTTGCTGCTGCTGTCTTCATGAAAACGTGTGTTCTGGTCCTTCACCTCAGGAGCCAGATTAAGTTCTCTTTGGGGTTTGACCTTTCTAATGCTCTCCCTGGGTAACCTCGTGACACCTTTGCAGTTTCTCTGAGCCTACTCCTTCTTCCAAAGATCAGAACCACCCCCCCCTTCTTTTTCCTGAGTTCCAGACAGAGCTCTGTGTACAGCCAGGCCAGGGGTGAGGCTGCTCCTGCACCTTGAAAACTTCCATGATGAAGAGGGAGGAAGAGGCGTGGCAACAGGCCTCCTCCCTCCCCTCAGTTTCTTCTGGCTGAGAGGACTCAGTGTCCTGAGTGGGTGGCTACAGCAGGGGGAGGAGGAGTGGCAGCCATTGCAAATGACAAGAACCAAGGGGCACAAAGGGAAAACCCAAAATTCCATGGAACCCCCTGGTTCTGGTGACTGTGACAGCGTAGGGGACAGGTTACAATGGGAGCAGGCCCTAGGGAGAGCTAAACAACAGTCTGACCTGGGAGATGGGCAAGCGGAGCACACAGGGGAAAGGCTGGGCTGTTGGAGGAGTGGGCAGGTGCCCAGGAGGTTTGTAACTGAGAGCAAGAGCCCAGCCCGTCAGGGCAAGTCATGACACTGCCCTTGGGGGCATATACAAGTGTCCTGTGACGTTTTCTTTCCGTGCAGGTAATTGCAGATATCTAGTGATACACTTGTCGTCCTGTTTTGACCGCTGGCTGTAGGCAAAAGTCAATACGTGGTCTTCACCTCCCTAGCCCCCTCTGTGATGATTACAGAAAAGCAGAACATCTGCACCGAGATGAAGCTTGCAGTGCAGCACGGCAGCTCAGGTGCTTACCTCAGCCTGGAGTAGGCAGAGGTCAGCTTTACCGGCATCACAGCATGGCCAGAGAGCTCCCCTTCATCCACATGGACTGCCTGGGCTGACCCATGTGGCAAGAGCACCCCACCACGTGCTGACAGATGTTGAATGAGCAACTCTTTTTGTGCCAAATTGACATGCATAAAAGAGGATGGAACCTGGGCCGGTTGCACCTCTAGTTAGACGCAGCCCAACCTCAGCCATGCGCCCAGCGCTGTATACCTTGCTTTGGTGACTTTAGTCCACAATTAAAAACTCCCAGAATATTACTTCTAAGTGTATTTATAACACTAGTGTAGGATGCACTGGTGGCATCGCTTTGGCTGCGTTGACACCAGTTGCCAAATCAGGGCCTGCCCGACACATGCAAGGTGCTGAAGGAGCTGGTGGGTGACCTTCCTGGTGTTTGCCGTGTACTTAGCATGAGGAGTTTTATTCTGCTTGAAGGAGCCACAAGCTCTGGCCAGAGACAGCATAGGGCCCGTCATGCCCAATCCACTCAGACTTCTGTTTCCCACAACTTCCTGAGATCTCTGCCTCCGTCAGTGTTCTATACTGAACCAGTCAAAGCGTGGGACATCCAGAAGGCAATATCAAAAAAGAACAGCTGAAGTAAAATAAAATGGACTTGCAAGCAGAGAGGAGAATGTATTAGAGATTTGAGAACTTTTGATGAGAAACAACCTACAGGTTGTGAATGAGAGAAGCAGAGTCCTTAAAATTAAAACCACACTTAAAAATACCCCTCTGATACGAACATTTACAAATTGGAAGGTTAGAAATTTAAAATATTTGTCTTCCACATTTATTTTCTCAAGTATCTGCAATAGATGGAATGTATTCTGCTGCAGTGATCAAAATGGCCCCTGTGTTCATCAGCAGCATATACAAGTGTCCTGTGACGTTTTCTTTCCTTGCAGGTAATTGCAGATATCTGTACTGATACTGCTGACAGACTTCCAGCAACTTTGGTGCTGCTTAGTGTGACCTACTGGATGGCCAGGAAGTGGCAACATGACTCTGAGAGGTGCAGTGAGCAGCACAAATCCAGTAGTGAAGAGAGCGAGGTCGAGGTTCAACAAGGGCAACCACGAGCAGAAGGATTACTCTACTGTTACACACAACGGTCTCATGGCCGAGGATGAGGAGGATGATGCTGATTTGCACCTCAGAGTTCTGCAGCTGTGCACCCATTATCATGGTGCTCACAATGTTTCCCACTTCTGCCTGTCAACCTGCGGACCTTGCCCTTCTCTCATATTGGTGGAGTCCAGGGACAATTTTGGACACTGGGACAGAGAATGTGCTCGTGCCAGACACTGCCTGCCGAGTCTCTGGTGCAGATGTGAACAAATGAGGTACAGGGATGACACTGCTCGGCACAGCCTGAGCTTGGGGAATCTCCGCCAGTCCAGATGACCATTGCCTTTCCACTGGGACTCCTTTTACCACCTGTAACAGGACGGAACCAGCCACCCCTTTGGCAAGAAATGTCTCCCTCTGTAACCTTTGTGCATTGCAAAGCTGACAATAATTTAGCTTCTTTTAATCAGCCCTCTGTCTGAGAGTGTCTGTTCGGCAGCACACGGTTGGGGAACGTAGGCAGGTAGCTGGTGTGCGTGTGACGGGAGGGAACGAGGCCAAGGGAGCCAGAACTTTCTCAGCAGTGACCACTGACAGAACAAGAACCAAGGGGCACAAAGGGAAAACCACAGAATTCCATAGAACCCCCTGGTTCTGGTGGCTGTGACAGCGTAGGGGGCGGGTCACAATGGGAGCAGGCTCTAGGGACAGCAGCAGGCAGCTTCACTACAGTCTGACCTGGGCGATCGGTGAGTGGAGCACACAGGGGGAAGGCTGGGCTGTTGGAGGAGTGGGCAGGTGCCCAGGAGGTTTGTAACTGAGAGCAAGAGTCCAGCCCATCAGGGCAAGTCATGGCACTGCCCTTGGCTCAGGGGGCAGAGGTGCTCAGGTCTCCCAGTGGTGGCAGGGGCCCAGAGAGGATTTGGGGACGTGCCGGGTGCCCATGGCTCCGTGGCATGCTCCATGGGATGGCTGGGTTGGGCCTTTGGGAGACTCTACTCGGATGTCCCGTGCCCTTTCACAGAGCGTAGCCCAGGCAGGGGCTGCCCATGAGGGCGGCTTGGGCAGGACAGGCCCCATGCTGTCTCTGGCCAGGGCCTGTGGCTCCTTCAAGCTTGTTGACATCAGGGCCCAGGCACCTTCCTGGGACAACCCATCGTTCCCGTCCCTGCAGCGCTCACAAAGCCTGTCCCGTGCTCCCTCACACCCAGCCCTGCTCATACGCTTTTTTCCTCCTGTCTCCTCCAGGCCATGGCTGCCGCAATTGTGCTTGTCCTGATTTTGTTGGCCAGGCAGATTGGGCTGAAGCCTGAGCAGCAGCACATCAGTACGACCGCAGGTGAACGCATGAAGCACCGTGAGGACTTTATGCGTCAGGAGACGGCTCGGCTGATGGAGGAGATTGAGAGGAGCAGGGCTGCGGAAGAAGCCCCGCTCCTTTCAGTGCACTGCTGTCTGGCTTTTGGAGGAACCCTGGCCCTGCTCCTTGTGATCTGCTGGCTAGCCAGCAAGAGAAAACATGCCTCTGAGAGCTGCAGTGAGCAGCACAGCTCCAGCAGCGAGGAGGATGAGGACAAGGACGAGGACGAGGACGAAGACAAGGACAAGGAGGAGGGCAAGGAAAGCAATAAGGAGGAGAATCAAGACCCCAGTGCTGGAAGCAACAGCATCATGGCTTTGGCTGCGTTGACCCCACTGTCGAATCAAGGCCTGCCCGACAGATGCCTGGCGCTGAAGGAGCTGGTGGGAGACCTTCTTGCTGTCTGCCGTGTGCTCAGCAAGAGAAGTTTCATGCCACTCTTGTACCCAGCCACTGAGACAGACGATGCCTGTGAAGCGTGGAGCATCCATGAGAGCAGCATCGCCTACCGTCTGGCTGTATTCCTGCGGCCAGCGCTTGGGTATTCTTTCAGGCTGGAGCCAGACTCTCCGGGGAAGCTGCCAGCAAGGCATCCCAGCATCCGCGTGGTGCAGGAGTGCATTTGCTGCAGGGAGCAGCTGCTGGGGGATCTTTTGTGCTTTCTCCACCACACCGATGAAGAGCTGCAGAGGAGTGAGAGCTCATACATCCTAGACGCCCTCTGCACGGGCTCTTACTTAGATGTGGAGAAAACTGCCTGCTGGGTCCAACTGCTGGTGACATCAGCCTGGTGGTATTTGCCTCAGTCGCACTACTGCCAGCTAAGGGTGCTGCCCTCCTCCCACTCGTGCACGTTCCAGCTGACAAGCACCTCCGGGATGAACATCTGCACCGAGATGAAGCTTGCAGTGCAGCACGGCAGCTCAGGTGCTTACCTTAGGCTGGAGTAGGCAGAGACCAGCTTTAGCGCTGGCACGGCACGGCCAGAGAGCTGCACTCTTGTTGAGATGCTGCCTTTAAGGCCTATTTCAGGCACACCCAGCACGACAATTTCCACCTCAGAGGTCGGTGGCTACGGAGTCTGTGGTACAGACGTGAACTAGTGAGGCACAGAGATGACGCTGCTCGGCACAACCAGAGCTTGGGGAATCTCCGCCAGTCCAGCTGACAATTGCATTGCAACTGGGGCTCCTGTTACTGCCTGTAAGAGGATGGGACCACCCACCCTAGTGGAAGGACTTGCTTCCCTCTGGGACCTTTGTGCAATGCAAAGCTGACAATAAATTAGCTTCTTTTAACCAGCCCTCTATCCAAGAGTGTCTGTTCAGCAATACACGGTTGGGGAATGTGCGCAGGTAACAGGTCGCTGCCTGCTCGAGTGCAGAAGCAGCGGGGTGGCATTTTGAGGTAAGGAAGCGGCTCCAAAACAGATTGCTTCCTTAATCCCTTTTGCCTTCCTTTTCCAGTTTTCTGCTCCACTTCCACTGCAAGGGGAAGATGCCCGTGTGCATGTGACGGGAGGGAACGAGGCCAAGGGAGCCAGAACTTTCACAGCAGTGACCACTGACAGGACAAGAACCAAAGGGCACAAAGGGAAAACCACAGAATTCCATAGAACCCCCTGGTTCTGGTGGCTGTGACAGCGTAGGGGACGGGTTACAATGGGAGCAGGCCCTGGGGACGGGTTACAATGGGAGCTGGCCTTAGGGAGAGCTAAACAGCAGTCTGACCTGGGCGATCGGAATGAGAATCAAGACCCCAGTGCTGGATACAAGAGCGTCATGGCTTTGGCTGTGTTGACGTCATGGTCAAATCAGGGCCTGCCCGACACATGCAAGGCGCTGAGGGAGCTGGTGGGAGACCTTCTTGCTGTCTGCCGTGGGCTCAGCAAGAGAAGTTTCATGCCACTCTTGTGCCCAGCCACTGAGACAGACGATGCCTGTGAAGCGTGGAGCATCCATGAGAACAGCATCGCCTACCGTCTGGTTGTATTCCTGCGGCCAGCGCTTGGGTATTCTTTCAGGCTGGAGCCAGACTCTCCGGGGAAGCTGCCAGCAAGGCATCCCAGCATCCGCGTGCTGCAGGAGTGCATTTGCTGCAGGGAGCAGCTGCTGGGGGATCTTTTGTGCTTGCTCCACCACACCGATGGACAGCTATGGCAGGATTGGAGCTCATACGTCCTAGACACCCTCTGCACTGGCTCCTCCTTGGAATGTGGAGAAAACCGCCTGCTGGGTCCAACTGTTGGTGACATCAGCCTGGCGGTATTTGCCTCAGTCGCACAACTGCCAGCTAACGGTGCTGCCCTCCTACCACTCTGGTCCGTTCCAGCTGACAAGCACCTCCGAGATGAACATCTGCACCCAGATGAAGTCTGCAGTGCGGCAAGGCAGCTGAGGTGCTTACCACAGCCTGGAGTAGGAAAGAGACCAGCTCAACCGCTGGCACGCCACAGCCAGAGAGCTGCACTCTTGTTGAGATGCTGCCTTTAAGGACTACGGCAGTCACACCCAGCGCGATGATGTCCAGCACTGATGAGGCTACGGAGGAGCTGATGCAGCAGTGTGAGGAGTTTCTTCATCAGGAGGAGTCGGCTGCTGCACGAGATTGAGAGTAGCAGGGCCGCGTATGAAGCACCGCTCCTTTCAGTGCACTGCTGACAGACTTCCAGCAACTTTGGTGCTGCTTAGTGTGACCTACTGGATGGCCAGGAAGTGGCAACATGACTCTGAGAGGTGCAGTGAGCAGCACAAATCCAGTAGTGAAGAGAGCGAGGTCGAGGTTCAACAAGGGCAACCACGAGCAGAAGGATTACTCTACTGTTACACACAACGGTCTCATGGCCGAGGATGAGGAGGATGATGCTGATTTGCACCTCAGAGTTCTGCAGCTGTGCACCCATTATCATGGTGCTCACAATGTTTCCCACTTCTGCCTGTCAACCTGCGGACCTTGCCCTTCTCTCATATTGGTGGAGTCCAGGGACAATTTTGGACACTGGGACAGAGAATGTGCTCGTGCCAGACACTGCCTGCCGAGTCTCTGGTGCAGATGTGAACAAATGAGGTACAGGGATGACACTGCTCGGCACAGCCTGAGCTTGGGGAATCTCCGCCAGTCCAGATGACCATTGCCTTTCCACTGGGACTCCTGTTACCACCTGTAACAGGACGGAACCAGCCACCCCTTTGGCAAGAAATGTCTCCCTCTGTAACCTTTGTGCATTGCAAAGTTGACAATAATTTAGCTTCTTTTAATCAGCCCTCTGTCTGAGAGTGTCTGTTCGGCAGCACACGGTTGGGGCACGTAGGCAGGCAGCTGGTTGCTGCCTGCTGGATGCAGAAGCGGCAGGGTGGCAATTTTGAGGTCAGGAAGTAGTATCAAAACAGAACACTTCCTTAAGGCCTCTGTAGTTTCTTTTCCAGTCTTCTGCTCCTCTTCTACTGTAAGTGTGCGTGTGATGGGAGGGAAGGAGGGCAAGGGAGCCAGAACTTTCTCAGCAGTGATAAAGGGAAAGACACAAAATTCCACGGAATCCACAGGTTCTGGTGGCTGTGACAGCATATTGGACAGGCTAGAATGGGAGTCTTTCTTAGGCCCATGCTGACTTGGCCTGATTGTTTGGTTCTCCTGCCTGTGCCATATGATTGTACTCAAGATGATCTGCTACAGAGCCTTCCTCACCACCTAGGTCAGGTACCTGGGTAATTCCACAGATAGTCCTTCCATCACTTCTGCTTGATGTGCATAACAGTTTGCTATCTGTAGTCACATGGGACCTCCTCATTTAGGCGGACTGCTGATAAATGATGGAAAGTTGGTTCGTGACCATTTCCACCAGTTTCTTCAGTATGTTGGATGCATCTTAGCTGGCCCCTTAGACTTCTGCGTGTCTAGATGCGCAAGCATGTTGTTAACCATTCCCTCTTGGATTGTGGGGCTTTTTTTCCATCTCAGGGGGATGGGTACCCAGAGATCAACTTCTTTTACTATTAAGGACCGAGGGAAAGAAGACATTAACTGCCTCATCCTTTTCCTCATCCTCTGTCACTGTATCCCACAAAGGATGGATGTACTTCTTGGCTCTCCTTTTGCTGCTGCTGTCTTCATGAAAACGTGTGTTCTGGTCCTTCACCTCAGGAGCCAGATTAAGTTCTCTTTGGGGTTTGACCTTTCTAATGCTCTCCCTGGGTAACCTCGTGACACCTTTGCAGTTTCTCTGAGCCTACTCCTTCTTCCAAAGATCAGAACCACCCCCCCCTTCTTTTTCCTGAGTTCCAGACAGAGCTCTGTGTACAGCCAGGCCAGGGGTGAGGCTGCTCCTGCACCTTGAAAACTTCCATGATGAAGAGGGAGGAAGAGGCGTGGCAACAGGCCTCCTCCCTCCCCTCAGTTTCTTCTGGCTGAGAGGACTCAGTGTCCTGAGTGGGTGGCTACAGCAGGGGGAGGAGGAGTGGCAGCCATTGCAAATGACAAGAACCAAGGGGCACAAAGGGAAAACCCAAAATTCCATGGAACCCCCTGGTTCTGGTGACTGTGACAGCGTAGGGGACAGGTTACAATGGGAGCAGGCCCTAGGGAGAGCTAAACAACAGTCTGACCTGGGAGATGGGCAAGCGGAGCACACAGGGGAAAGGCTGGGCTGTTGGAGGAGTGGGCAGGTGCCCAGGAGGTTTGTAACTGAGAGCAAGAGCCCAGCCCGTCAGGGCAAGTCATGACACTGCCCTTGGGGGCATATACAAGTGTCCTGTGACGTTTTCTTTCCGTGCAGGTAATTGCAGATATCTAGTGATACACTTGTCGTCCTGTTTTGACCGCTGGCTGTAGGCAAAAGTCAATACGTGGTCTTCACCTCCCTAGCCCCCTCTGTGATGATTACAGAAAAGCAGAACATCTGCACCGAGATGAAGCTTGCAGTGCAGCACGGCAGCTCAGGTGCTTACCTCAGCCTGGAGTAGGCAGAGGTCAGCTTTACCGGCATCACAGCATGGCCAGAGAGCTCCCCTTCATCCACATGGACTGCCTGGGCTGACCCATGTGGCAAGAGCACCCCACCACGTGCTGACAGATGTTGAATGAGCAACTCTTTTTGTGCCAAATTGACATGCATAAAAGAGGATGGAACCTGGGCCGGTTGCACCTCTAGTTAGACGCAGCCCAACCTCAGCCATGCGCCCAGCGCTGTATACCTTGCTTTGGTGACTTTAGTCCACAATTAAAAACTCCCAGAATATTACTTCTAAGTGTATTTATAACACTAGTGTAGGATGCACTGGTGGCATCGCTTTGGCTGCGTTGACACCAGTTGCCAAATCAGGGCCTGCCCGACACATGCAAGGTGCTGAAGGAGCTGGTGGGTGACCTTCCTGGTGTTTGCCGTGTACTTAGCATGAGGAGTTTTATTCTGCTTGAAGGAGCCACAAGCTCTGGCCAGAGACAGCATAGGGCCCGTCATGCCCAATCCACTCAGACTTCTGTTTCCCACAACTTCCTGAGATCTCTGCCTCCGTCAGTGTTCTATACTGAACCAGTCAAAGCGTGGGACATCCAGAAGGCAATATCAAAAAAGAACAGCTGAAGTAAAATAAAATGGACTTGCAAGCAGAGAGGAGAATGTATTAGAGATTTGAGAACTTTTGATGAGAAACAACC
>JAUMJK010002951.1:5000-7500 GCA_033558105.1 Coccyzus lansbergi
TGCCGGAGCCGGGTAGACGGGATCGCCGGAGACCGGCGGTCTGGGCTGCCGGAGCCGGGTAGACGGCATGGCCGGAGACCGGCGGTCTGGGCTGCCGGAGCCGGGTAGACGGGATCGCCGGAGACCGGCGGTCTGGGCTGCCGGAGCCGGGTAGACGGGATGGTCGGAGACCGGCGGTCTGGGCTGCCGGAGCCGGGTAGGCGGCATGGCCGGAGACCGGCGGTCTGGGCTGCCGGAGTTGGTCGGGCGGGACGGCGCGAGCCCGGCAAGCAGGACGGCCGGAGCCGGGCGGAAAGGACGGCGGCAGCCTGTAAGACACGGCCACCCTCGGCCGGAGCCCGGCACACCGCGCGACCCCCATCACGCGCTCCTGAGCCCCGTCCAGGAAGGACGGCCGGAGCCCAGCAAGCAGGACGGCCGGAGCCGGGCGGAAAGGACGGCGGCAGCCTGTAAGACACGGCCACCCGCGGCCGGAGCCCGGCACACCCGGCGACCCCCATCATCCGCTCCTGAGCCCAGGGGACCTCTCAGTCGCCGTCGGTGGCAACGGAGGTTGGCAGACCTCTTTGACCAGATGAGACGGGGGGGGGGTGGGGGGCGCTCGGGCCGTGCCGTGCTGGGAAGATGTTCACCAGCTTCTCCTCCGTGGCTGGTTTTTCGGGGGGGGTGGGGGGGGTGTGCGGGAGGAAGAGGCAGCAGTGTTATTGCTGTTGAAGGGGGGTGGTGGCAGCGGCGGTGGTTTTAGGTTTGTTTGTTTTTCTGCAAATACCATTCTAGTTAGTTCACTGGTGCTTTCTTTTAAAAAAACTTTTTTTTTTTTTTTTTTGGTTTAATTTTTTTTTTCCTTCTTTGTTCAGAAAAGTAACGTTATGAACACGTGCAGTGGCCCGGGATGGGCTAGTGGGGGGTGGGGGGTGGGGGGGGCGGGTTTGTTGGTTTCGGAGTGGGGGGGTTGTGGGGGGGGCGGGCGGGGTTGAGCGGAGGGGTTTGTATAGAGGAGTGCAGGGGGAGGGGGCGGTCTGGGGACTGGCACCCTGCGCAGGCGCTTTCTGGCAAGCTGCTACACTCCCCCACCCCCATCCCGCACCCACCCCCACCCCCGCGGAACACGGGGGCGGTGTTTGGCGCCAGAACTAACGGCCGGTCCGCAAGTCACGTGGACTTTCTTTGTTTCTCTGAGCCGCGGCTGGAGGGAGGGCTGGGCACCGGTCCCGGTGCCACGGGGAGACGCGGGGCAGGGCGGAGCGGAGCGGGTTTTTTTGTTTCGGGGTGGGGGGGGTGGGGGGGTTGTGGGGGGGCGGGCGGGGTTGAGCGGAGGGGTTTGTATAGAGGAGTGCAGGGGGAGGGGGCGGTCTGGGGACTGGCGCCCTGCGCAGGCGCTTTCTGGCAAGCTGCTGCACTCCCCCACCCCCACCGAGCACGGGGGCGGTGTTTGGCGCCAGAACTAACGGCCGGTCCGCAAGTCACGTGGACTTTCTTTGTTTCTCTGAGCCGCGGCCGGAGGGAAGGCTGGGCAACGGCCCCGGTGCCACGGGGAGACGCGGGGCAGGGCGGAGAGGAGCGGAGCAGGAGGAACGGTGGATGGGGTATGCTGCAGGGGCCCCGCAGCCGCCGCGGTAAGTCGCTGACCGGTGCTGGAGAAGGCACTGCCGGTGGAACAGTCCATCCGTCCGTCTGTCCGCACCCCCCCACCCCCCCCCCCCCCCCCCCCGCACCAACCCAGCAGATTGCTCTTTTGTTTCTGGTGTGGGGCCAGGAGGGTCACTGGGATGGGGCAGGGATCTATGGGGCAGCCAGTGTGGGGCCGGGAGGGTCACTGGAATGGGGCAGGGATCTATGGGGCAGCCAGTGTGGGGCCGGGAGGGTCACTGGGATGGGGCAGGGATCTATGGGGCAGCCAGTGTGGGGCCGGGAGGGTCACTGGGATGGGGCAGGGATCTATGGGGCAGCCAGTGTGGGGCCGGGAGGGTCACTGGGATGGGGCAGGGATCTATGGGGCAGCCGATGTGGGGCCTGAGGGTCACTGGGATGGGGCAGGGATCTATGGGGCACCAAGTTTGGGGCCTGAGGGTCACTGGGATGGGGCAGGGATCTATGGGGCACCTGGTTTAGGGTCAGGAGGGTCACTGGGATGGGGCAGGGATCTATGGGGCACCAAGTGTGGAGTTAGGAGGGTCACTGGGATGGGACAGGGATCTATGGGGCAGCCAGTGTGGGGCCTGGAGGGTCACTGGGATGGGGCAGGGATCTATGGGGCAGCCAGTGTGGGGCCGGGAGGGTCACTGGGATGGGGCAGGGATCTATGGGGCAGCCGATGTGGGGCCTGAGGGTCACTGGGATGGGGCAGGGATCTATGGGGCACCAAGTTTGGGGCCTGAGGGTCACTGGGATGGGGCAGGGATCTATGGGGCACCTGGTTTAGGGTCAGGAGGGTCACTGGGATGGGGCAGGGATCTATGGGGCACCAAGTGTGGAGTTAGGAGGGTCACTGGGATGGGAC
>JAUMJK010002952.1:0-21545 GCA_033558105.1 Coccyzus lansbergi
AGTAACAGGGCAACAGCTGAGAGAACAAGTTCTGTTTCTTTGCTAAACGTTTGTATGATCTGTATTGCAGGGAATGGTGTATTTATATAAAAAAATAAATTCCCATAGAAGCATAAATGAGTAGGTTGGATTTGGGGGGCTGAGGGCGTAGGGGTTGGTTTGGGGGTTTCTTGAAAGAAACAGATAAAAGAAGGAGAAATGCCTTGGTTTTAAAGCAGTATTTTCACTTTAAAAAGGAAAAAAACCCCAAAACAACTCACACTCTTAAATGAAAAACCATTATTAACAAAAATAAACCAGCTTGAATCAACCCTGGGAAAGAAAATTAGAGAACACATTTTACATATTATAAATGTTAAGCATTTAAAACATATAACATATTAGAGAACACATTTAACATGAAGCTCCAGGTTTCAATAGACCTTTGAACAAATGATATATTGAAATACATAGAAAAGTTACCAAATACTCATGTAAAATGGTGCTGCTCCTCACAGAAGTATTTTAACTGTTTACGTTTTATATTTACAGAATGATTTATGTATAACTGACCTAAGTTTATGTAGGAGTTAATCATTCAGAATTTATTCCTTTGGAAATGCAGATTTTTAGTGAAGCTAGGCTGTAGAATTGATTGCCTTGTGTAGGTGCATTTTTGTGTAGTGAATTAGAATGCGAAGGGGGATTTCAATTAGTAATGCTCACAAAAAATGAGCGTAAAAATACAGAAGTCTTGCCAGGCACGGAGCATAAGCAGATCATATTACTGGCTACAGAGGTCATACAGGAATGGCTGATGGTCTTCAGTGTGGTTCCTTCTGCTTCTTGGGTTACACACTGCCCAGGCTCTCCAGGCAAAGTGATTCCTTAACTAGACCTTCTCCCCTTGCTGGAAATGAGAAGGACGCAGGCTCGAGCCAAGGTGACCAAAAAATCCAGCGTCACTTGGGACCAACACGGTATGAGCGCATCGAGGGCCGATTCACACAGAGCAACATCTCTGGCACAGCAACCCCCACCCCAGGGACACCCTGATTCCCTCAGCTTTTGGATGCATCCAATAGAAGGATGAAAACAAAGGTACAAGAAGCTGTTGGCTGCGTCGGCCAAACAAGCTGCTTTCCAGTGACATGACAAATATTGTCAATGACAACACAGCTAATTAAAAACACATCAACTCCAGTTTGTTTCTACCGTGTGTGGTTTCTTGTCTGAAATAAGGTCCTAATTAATAACATGCCTGAATAATAATATTTTTATTAATTGCAAAACAATTGTTGTGTATCGCTGAGATTAAAGCTGTTTTAAACTTAATCCAACTGGAATTGAAGAGCAGGGTCTCTGTCCACCAGAAGACTCCTGCCTGTGAGTACTCAGAGTCAGAATATGAACCTCTGGAGAGAGACGAAACACTGGAGGGAGACTTGGACCTTAATAAGAAAAAAAAAAAAAAAAAAAAAAAACACAGAAAAAAAAAAAAGTTAATTCCAAAGAGTCCCTCACCTCATTTTTTAACTCCCAAGTTAAATCTTTTCTTCTGTTCATGTGCATCTGTCAAAGCTTCTCTCAGCTACTGACATAAGCGCTGCTGCCAACTGGAGAACTCGATAACATTTCAGTTTCTGCAGCAGAGAACCACGGCAAATAAAGGGAAGTGAAGAGGATTTCTCTCATGTGTGATTCCTCCAAAGCGCTTTGAGGTCATAGGCAGACACGGAAAATGCATCAACTGCCCCTGTTCCAGTTCCAGCTCCTGCTAGTTGTTACAGAGAAGACTCAGGGAAAAAAGACGCCTGTTCCTTAACAACCACTGCCATGTTCTAACTCTCTGTCAGCCACCATCTCGGCCGTGTTTGAGCTGGCAACCTCCATAGGAAATGCCTGTCCCTGCTAATCCCTTGGATCATCCACACCATCTCATGATCGAGAGGCAGAGTGGGGCTCCTCCTGATTCTCCCAGAAGCTCTGCCTCTCTGTTATGGGCACAGAAAGTAGTTAACTGCAAACTTAATGCCTCCACACCTTTGGAATTTTTCCATATTACATTGGTTCCTCAGCAAACTCATTTGTAAATATGTCTAGCTTGGACTTCTTTGATTCCCTGTTAAAATAAGTTGGACCTTTATTACAAAAAGATATCAAGAAAAAAAAAAAAATCTTCCCAGTATGAGAATCTGTCGCCTGCCTGCAAATGCCAAAGGGGAAGATCCTGTTTAAGCAAAACCGGTTTAGAATTCCTACCACTTTTAGGGAAAGGTTTAGGATGACAATTACCCAGTTTTCAGTTTGGAGTGTTTACCCTCTGCAGTGAAATAATTTTGAGAAAAAGACTGAGTTGTTTGTGCTTATGTCAGACACATGTTAGTGTAACTGCAGTCCAACCCGCTATCAGAACACAAAAATGAACAATGCAATTTCATTGGGGGAAATATTTTCTCCTCTTTACATAGTCATTGTCCTCTCACCGGATAAGGAAGGGAAACAGCATCCTGGCTTGCATCAGCCACGCTGTGGCCAGCAGGACCAGGGACAGGATCCTCCCCCTGTACTTAGCATAGGGGAGATCACAACTCAGTAAACAGATGACCCAGACCCTCTGTCTCCAGGGGAGAGGAAGCACCTTAGCCATTTGAAACAGCTGAATCGAAGATATTCAAAAACGTTCCTAGAAGAACAGCATTGACTTTTCCAAGTATCTGCTCAATCGGTATCAACCAAGTGATCAATCAGGAGATTGATATCTTCAGCCCTATCAAGCCACTATTCAAAGGTATGGCTTTCCATCTCATCTTTTAATTATAGGTAGTTTTTATAGGGAATGACATTTTCCTCAAAAAGGCCTTCATTTTTCAGAGCCCTCCTTTCAGTCCTTGCCCTGGAGGTTTAGCTTGAATGCTCTTCCTGCAAGCACACCTCCTCTCCTTGAAAGCCAATTCCAATTAAGCCATTTAAAAGTTAATCGCCACTTGCATTCTCCACAACTGTGCACAATTATTCCCTCGTAAATCAGCTGTGGCAGAGGCTCTGCCTTATGGCCTCCTGTCACAGCATACAAGCAGGAAGAGAGTGAGGGTCTGTAGGTACTCACAGTTCCCAGCCTGCTCTTCCACCTGCTGGGCACCTTCTCCTGCCCTGCTTGGGATGAGCTTTGGGAAGAGGAAAAAGAACAAGATCTCATTCAGTTGAACTGAAGAGAATGTTTTTACAGCAATCCTGCAGTGATGGTCACTCACCAGCTGTGGGCATGGATTGTCCTTGGGGGCCTGGGAGAACTGGTGCTGACGCTGCTGGTTGGAGTTGGACAGGAGAGCCCTTGGGAATAAATGCAAACAGTTGGAAAAGAAGCTCTGCTGAAATACAAGAATCACTGCATGTGTTGAAATAAAACTTCTATTCCTTTCCAACTGACTGAGAGGAAGATGGAGAAAGTCCAGGGACACTCACCGGAGCAGCCACGAGGGCTGGGGGCAGAGGTGTCTGTCGTGGCTCTTCCTCTGGAACAGGATCTGAGGAGGTGGAGGATGGCTCCACCGATAACAAGGGAGGCTTTTTCTTCTTCTCTCTGGCATAAGCTTCCCTGGAAGAGGCGTGGGAGGAAAAAGAAAAAAGTTCTAGAGAGGTAAAGGAAAATTTCCTCAAGCTCTGCCTTTAGCGAAGGAAGAGAATGGATGGAATTCTTCTCTCTCCACATCAGCCTGCAAAAAACCAGACAGACAGCTTCTCCTCCTCTTGTACAGCCACAGCACTAGAAGATGGAGCAGGGAACTGTTTTCCCTCTGCAGAACTCTCCACCAAGGAGATCAATGGAGAAATCAGCTCAGAGTAGAAGCAACAGCAGTTCAGCCTGTTTCACTGTGGGATTTCACAGAAACCGGAGCAGGAGGTAATCTCAGTCCGGTAGCCATTTGTTGTTAAATTTTGCAAGATGCAAAATTGTGTCATCAACTCCAGGTGACTGAAAAGGCTTTTAGTTCTTTTCCCAATACTTTGTTTGGATAGGTAGTAGGCACACAATCTTTCCTCTTTAGACTATGCAGCAGTGGTTAAGGAGGTGCTATGGAGGCAGTAACTCTCCCTAAGCACCTGACAGCCAAGCAGAAAGGTGGCTGTGACGGGGAAGAGCAGCACTGTCAGCCTCCGTCACTGAGATGCAGCACACGTGGCCACGTTACCCACAAAGAGGACTCTCCCCCGTGGTGGTGGCGACCCCTACACTAGCTGAGCTCCTCTGGGCTCCGTGCTTGGCTCCTCGAGGGGACACGGATGAAAAAAAGGCAAGTAATCTTACAACAAAATCAGTTTATTATGATGGGGAACAAAGAATATCACTAATAATAAATGGAAGCAGAACGTAAATACTACTTAGAAAAGCTCTTTTTAAGTTATGCAGGAACCACATGCTTTCTTTGTAAATCCTCATAAATATTGGACAACATTCTGAAAAAATTTTAATAAAATAAAGGTTACAAATCATTTGAAAGAGAAACATTTCAAAGTTATAATTGTAACACTCGATCTCCATTCTAATCATAGTTATCATTTAGCATGTGTTTTACCAGGAAATTTCAAAAAGGTCAGGAATATTTAATCAATTACTACAATTTACTGAAATTTTCTTGGCATTATCATTGCTCTATATTCCTGGTTTTACTTCTTTAAAACGTGGACAAACTAAATTTTTTAAAAAGAAAACCTTTTCTTTATAGTATCAATAGTTTCTTATGAATATAGTAATGATAGAGCAGAATTTCTCACCCTTAATTTTTTATCTGGACCTAGAAATATTGTCATTTGGTGACATTTATGTTCATTTTGGCAGAGAGATAGTTAAAGTATGTTATAATTCTTTCCTCCATCCTCTCATGTTTTTCCCGAGCGTGGTGCAAGCTGCAGTTTCCATGTGAAGACAATGATGTGCTCTAAGGTGGTAAAAGCATCACTTGTCAGAGATTCGCTGACAGATGTGCTGCTGCCTGGAGTGACCACAGGACAATTTGCAGAGGTAGGTGTTATTCTTTGAACTTTTCCCAAAGTTGAAACAGGTAATTCATAATTTCTGCTTCAAAAGACAATGAAATTCTATTCAAAACAAAGCACTGCTCCCTCATATGTCCCCACAGAGGGAGCAGTGGCTGTGGCAGAGATGTTCTGTGCTGGTCAGAAGGAATCGGTTGGTGGTAGTGATCGGCCAGTGACTGGCTGTTTAACTGATGAGGGAATATTTGAATAGCTCTTTTTTCTGCTAAGCAGTCCCTTAGTCATAATCTTCTGTTAGGTCTTCCCAGAGCGAGTGCTGTAATGGGATTCAAGTGTCCTGTCTTCTCCTTCCAGAGACCAAAGGCACTCCTGTCCCTTCTCTGGATTTAGGAGACCTGAGAAACCTCTTTGGCTCAGAGGTAAGAGTGAGAAATGTCTTTGGATCAGAGGTAGCTGGAGACAGCATGTGCTGTTCTGGGTTGAAGCAGTCTGAATGAAGATCTGCTTCAAAGCTTGTCCTGAAGGAAGCAGGTTCAGTGTGAGGCAGAGTTTAGAATGAGGACTTGCACGCACTCCAAGTGCAGCCAGAACTATGAGGAGTTCTGTCTGGAAAGTGGTTAAAAATCCCAGTGCTTGATGGGAGGGCAGGTGTGAGGCAGAAGCAGAGTTTGAGTGGAGCTAGGAGATTGTACCCCACTGGTGAGAACTGGTACCCCAGCAGTTCCTCCAGGGGAGGGTCAGCTTTTACTGCAGCCGCTGGGGTGTGCGGGTGGTTCCCTGTCCCAGGGGATCAGGCTGAGCTTCAGGTTCAATTCCTTAGGTGGCTCTGACAGCGCCTGTGACCATTGGGGGTGGTTTCTGGTTGGCTGGCACTGGCCTCATGTCAGATGAGACAGGCTAAAGTCAGATGGTGAGGAAACAGGCTTAGATTAAGTGTCTTAAACAATTTGTTTGTGTCAATTCTGACCTCAGGCCCAAGAAACATTATGGGATGAGAAGCAGCGGTGATGGATGCGCCTACAGCCCAGAAACCAGCAGTGTCCTGGGCTGTGTCCCAAGCAGTGAGATCGGCGAGGGAGGTGACTGCAGCCCTCTGCTCCGCTCTGGTGAGACCCCATCTGGAGCCCTGTGCTCAGCTCTGGAATCCCCAACATATGAATGACACAGACCTGTTAGAGCGAGTCCAGATGAGAGCTATGAAAAATCATAGAGAATTTACCAGACAGACCTAGAGGTGTCCCTGCCCTTGTCAGGGAGTGGAACTGGATGGGCTTTTTTTGATGCTTCAGCTTTTGAAATGTTTCTTTTAGGAATCCTGCCAGCAGCTGCTTAGATTTCAGGTGTCAGCACTGTCTTTGCTTCTGTTTTTGAGAGAAAGAGGAAACTGGTGTTGCTTTAAGGGATGTAGGAAACTTCTCTCTTTTCAAGGACTGAAAATCCTTGTGCCACTGATTTTTGTGACCTGAGTGAGTGGAACATTAACTCCTTGGATTTACTCTCTTTTGTCCCCACAGAGGGAGAAGTGGCTGTGGCAGAGATATTCTGTGCAGTGGGACCGGGAGGGCGATGACTGCAGCCCTCTGCTCCGCTTTGCTCTGGTGAGACCCCATCTGGAGCCCTGTGCTCAGCTCTGGAATCCCCAACATGCCAGTGACACAGACCTGTTAGAGCGAGTCTGGATAAGGGCTACAAAGATGATCCGAGGTCTGGAACAGCTCTGCTGTGTGGACAGGCTGAGAGAGTTGGGGTTATTCAGCCTGGAAGGTTGGGGTTGGAGTTATTCCTCCTGATGCACCTTCACCCGTGGATGTGCCTTTCTGGGCACCCCGAGGTGTTAGGGGCACTCTGGGGACATCCTGGTGCCATGAGGGGAGTTTGGGTGGCCCTGGATCTTTGCCGTGCTCTCGCACGATGCCCAGCACCCTGGCTATATCTGTTGGGGATCTTGGATTCCCAAGGCTCCTTCCTAGGGCCAGCATCCCCATGGACATGTCCAGCAGATAAAAAACCATGGGCCCATGTGTCATTCTCAACAAGTACATATTCATATCTACTTGTGTGCTCCTTTCCATAATTATTTCTCCCTGGGTCCTGCTGGATGTCTGGGAGCTGGAGTCGTGTACCCATCCTATCCTGCCTCCTGTATCCGTGAGCCCTGCACTCCCTTGCAGGGGAGCAGAAGGTGGCCACACGAGCTCAGGCCTTTCCCCTGCCTGTTGGTGACTCCTTGCTGCACCTCAGGTGTTGAGGCTGCTGCTTCCCTGGAGCCTCCTCTGCTGGAGGCTTCCAGAGGCTGCACTTCTGTCCTCTCCCTCTGCTTTTGTGTCCAGCCTGTTCTTTTGTGCTCTGGGGAAAACAGCCTTGACCACTGGTGCTGCTGCTTCTCAGCCTCCCTGTGCATTGCTGCCACTGCCAGCAGGGAGAGGCACTGGGGTGTCCGAGCTGCCCCCTAACAGCCCATTGACAGTCCAGATGGATCAGGCTGGGGCCTTGTCATAGGGCTGGACTCTCCCTTGGCAGATAGGATGAAGCAGAGATGCAAGGAGTGGCACCCACAAGGGGCCAGATTCTTTCTTGGGTTCCTGATGGGCTAGAGGGAGTGAGTGCTGAGTGCTCTGCCAGAGGCTGAGCTCTGGATTTGGAGCCCTCTGGCCAGTGCCCGCGGGAGAGAGTGGATGGGGATGGGTTTGGAGCTGGGACTCTGGAATGGAAAGAGGGTCCCCAGTAGAGACCCCCTGGGCTAAAGGGCTGTTCCCTCCCGGGAGATGCAATGCAGACCCAGCAGGGCACACGGGGCATGGAGAAGGCAGAAGGAGTCCTGTCAGGTTCTGGATGGCTCTGCACATCTTCCTCAAGCCCCTCCAGCAGCCACAGGGCCCTGTAGAGAAGGCTTCAGTGGATCAGCAGCTCCCCCTCCAGTTTGTGTCACCAGGAGACTCTCCAGGAGTGGGAGAAGCTCCCACCTGCTGGGCTGGGAGCTGGGGGAGTGTTCTGGGTGTGCGGCCACAGAGAGCAGAAGGAAAGGACCCTGGCTGGGCTGGGGAGTGGATTGAGAGAGGGGCCGGCATGGGGGGAGCTGGGGTCCTTGCCTGGCCTTGGCTCACTGAGAGCTCTGGTGTCTCCCTTGCCCTGCGTTAAGAAATCTAAAGGCAAGAATAAAGGTCAATGTGGGGAGAAATGGGACTGGCTCCTCCTTCGAACAGGCTGAGTTCCAGGTTTTAAAAGCAAAGTGCATGGAGATGCAGTGCACACAGGGCAGCACACTGGTCATTGCAAAGGAACAGAGCAAGGACATCTCACTTTGTGAAGTGGGAGATCATAGAATCATAGAATAGTTAGGGTTGGAAGGGACCTTACGTATCATCCAGTTCCGAAGCCCTGCCCTGGGCAGGGACACCTCCCACTGGACCAGGCTGCCTAAGGCCCATCCAACCTGCCTTGAACACCTCCAGGGATGGGGCAGCCACACCATCCCTGGGCAACTTGTTGCAGTGCCTCACCACTCTCATCATGAAGAAATTTCTCCTTATATCTATCCTAAATCTGCCTCTCCTCAGTTTATACCCCTCGTCCTGTCACTCCAAGCTTTTGTAAACAGACCCCTCCAGCTTTCTTTTCACTATGCAGAATAGAATGGAATAGAATGGAATGGAATGGAATAGAACAGAAAAACCAGGTTGAAAGAGACCCCCAGGATTATTGAGTCCAACCATTCCAATCAATCACTAAACCATGTCCCTCACCACCTCATCCACCCATGCCTTAAACACCTCCAGGGAAGGTGAATCAACCCCCTCCCTGGGCAGCCTGTTCCAATGCCAAATGACCCCTTCTGTGAAAAATTTCTTCCTAATGTCCAGCCTGAATCGCCCCTGGCAGAGCTTGAGGCCATTCCTTCTTGTCCTGACCCCTGTCACCTGGGAGACGAGGCCAGCTCCCTCCTCTCTACAACCTCCTTTGAGGTAGTTGGAGAGAGCAATGAGGTCTCCCCTCAGCCTCCTCTTCTCCAGGCTAAACACCCCCAGCTCTCTCAGTCATTCCTCATAAGGCCTGTTCTCCAGACCCTTCACCAGCTTCATTGCTCTTCTCTGGACTCACTCCAGAGCCTCAACATCCTTCTTGTGGTGAGGAGCCCACAACTCAGCACAGGATTCAAGGAGCGGTCTCACCAGTGCCAAGTACAGAGGGAGAATCACCTCCCTGGATCTGCTGGTCACACCGTTTCTGATCCAAGCCAGGATGCCATTGGCCTTCTTGGCCATCTGGGCCACTGCTGGCTCATGTTCAGTCGTTGTCAACCAATACCCCCAGGTCCTTATCCTCCAGGCAGATTTCCAGCCAGACTTCTCCCAGTCTGTAGCTCTGCATGGGATTGTTGTTCCCCAAGTGCAGGATCTGGCATTTGGCCGTGTTAAACCTCATGCCATTGGACTCAGCCCATCAGTCCAGCCATAGGGTGAAAGTAGCCATATTAAGTATACTGAATAAACACAAAATCAACAATTTTGCTAAAAAAACCCACTCCTAACTAAATACGAATAAATAAATCTCAATACCCGTAGAGCAACATTAATCATGTTGAACACAAAGACAAAATAAACAGTTGTGGGAAAAGTTTCTCTCCATCTTTGTCAAAGGAGTTTATGGCCCAGCTTGGCAGGACGTGGCAAGGAATGTCCTCGGCCCACATGGCTCCGTGGTTGATCATCCAGGTCTTCTTGTTTGCTTGGTTTTTCCCTAATAAAAACAAAGGAAAAGAAAACTCGATCCAAGACATGACCGATTTTAAAAAGAAGGGACAATCCTCTGTGTATTTATTTTGTAGTCCTTTGCATGGACATCATTGGCTACCCATGCATATAGATTAAGTTTTTTAAAGTAAGGGATGCCTCTCTAAATTTGGGAGGCTCCTCAGGACAGGCTGTCCTGGGCAGTATCTTGATTTTCTGAAGGAGAAAGTAGCCAATAAATCCCCTTGTTTGGTTTTTGTGAGGAGTGCAAAGTAAGCCCACTGACTGCTTTTTGGCTCGGCTAACGAGAGCCCCACTAGTTTTCTCAGCCCGGGCTGGTTCTCTTTCCAACAGGAGCTATAGTAGTGGTTATCATTCCCTTTGTCAAAGGGGCTGCAGCTCAAGGAGGGGGACAGGTTTTGTCTGGGGGCTGCTGCTTTTTTGCCGACCGAGGTAGGTCAGATAGGGGCAGGCCAGGCATTAAATGTTGGGGAAACCCCTCTCCTATTCCAGTAATTCCAGGGATTTCAAGCACATCATTCTGCTCCCAAAATCTATTTTCTCCTCCCCAATAGAATCCTGCTTCAATCACAAAGCATAGTGCTCCCTCAAGCTCCTGCAATCCAGCCAGATCCCTTAGGGCACATGCATTTGCTTTCCCTACAGTAGAGGTTTCAGACTTCTCCCCCTTATCAATAACAATTGGGGGTTGGAGTTTTACTGTCAAATGGATTTTTACCCTTACATCCAGAAAGATCTAAGCACTTAAAACACCTAGAAAAATAACAGCTATTGGCTATATGTTAACTGAGAAACCACATACAAACCAAACGAAGTATGAAGGAGGGGAGAGAGTTGAAACAAATCGGCGCCACTTGAAGCACTAATAGCTCCAATCCATTGAAATGCTGACCGGTGAAACTCAGACCTTAACACGGGATGGGGGAATAGCTTCTCTCATTGCTCATTACATTTACCTAGGGTGCAGGTCCTTCAGAATAATACGAATATAGAAACAGCTTCAAGTTCTTCACCTTGCTTTTCAGAACTGTTATGAGTTTAAAAGGATTCCGACTTAAAAACCTTCATGGATCGGAACCCACTGCCCCTAAAAATATGACATCTACCACAATTTGCCCATTCACATTTTATTGCCCAACTTAAATTGGCAAGGAATGCTTTTAGGCTCACAAAGTTATGACTGAAGAACCAGCTTTTCACACACACACTTCTCTGCTAGGTTCAGGGAAATACAGCATATCTAGTTTGTTGTTCCGAGCAGGTACAACACGCAGCACTGCTGGATCAGGTAAACATGTGCACAGGGGAAGATGAGGTGTGGGCTTATAGAAAGCAGTCAAATGAAAATCAAAAGGACTTTCTCTTTCAGAGTTCCCCTCTCTTTATTTGTAGAGGTTATCCAAGAATTTCTGTAATGACATCGCATACTTCTGAGTCCATTCCCAAGCTATTCTGTTGCACTTTTCTCTATCTGTTTGTTCTCCAGTCATAACCCTTCTTGCTGTCTGAGGAATGGAAAACTGCCCAAGGACAAGTGGCAGCTGTCCTGGCCTGGAGCAGAGGGGCTGCAGCCCTGGGCAGAGGAACTTTCTGCTCTCCTATCTCCTGGCTCCTCCAGGCGCTGATCCTGCTCTGAGGAGATGGGACAGGATGGGTGGTGGCTGGTATCCCTGTGAGTGTGGCCTCTGATGTGATGGTTTTCTCCTCTATTCAACGTGGCCTCTTGTTGGGCCGGGGAGAGTCCTGTGGGCTGGTGGCCCTCCTCTTTGGGGGGCGCTTGGAACCCCTGGGCACATTGTCCTCTGCAGGAGCAGAGGTGCCTGACACTGCACCAACCCCTGTCTCCTGCTGCGGCTGATCCTGCCCTGCAAGGACAGGTGCAGTGGGAGGCCTGCTGGGACCCCCATGGATTGGGGCCCCTGAGGTGCTAGCTTCCTCGTCAAGGAGGTGGGCCCTCTTGCAGGGCTGGGGAGAATCTTGGGGATTGGTGGCCCTCCTCTTTGTGGGGTGCTGGCGTCTCACAGGCATGTTTTCCCTGCCAGGAGCAGAAGGACTGGCCTCCACCATGGCCTCTGTCTCCTGCTGGGGTTGATCCTGCCCTGCAGCAACAGGCACAGATGAGGGGTGGCCGGCAGTGCCATGAAGGGTGGTCTCTTCTGTTCTGGCTTCCTCCTCCACATCAGAGCCTGCAGAGCTGGAGGAGGATGACTGGGGCGTGGGAATGCTCTCCTTGGAGGTGGTGGGACTGATGCTGACAGCAGAGTCCTCATCTTCACCCCTGGCAGCCTGCGGCGCCTGCTGGGCCAGGTACTGCTGGATCTCGCTGCCACACAGACGCACAGCAGTGGTGATGATCCGGTGACTTAATCTCCGTGAGTCTTGATTCAGGAAGTGCTGTAGTTCAGCCGATAACATTTCCTCATCCAGCCCAAATACAAGCAGGGAGATCACAAGTCTATATTCCATTTCTGTCACGTACTCCCAGTTATGTGGGCAGAGCACTGTGAGCTCCCGTTGCAGCCACTGCAGCAGGGGCCTGATGTGATCTGGGTGGTTTCTGAAAAAAATCACCCAAACATGAGGAGGGAAACTGCCCACCTGAGCTGCAGGCACTGGCCCCATAACCTCCTGCTCATTCTGATGGTTTTCAGCCAATGACTCTTCAGCCTGTGTTTCTCCAGGCCGTCGGACTCGCACTGCGTTATAACCCTCCATATTTTTAAACTGCAGCTGAAGCAAGAGATGAGTAGTGTGTCCCCTGCACATGGGGCAGGTTGGATTTTCCCTCAGCCAGAGCACTGCACAGGGGAAGCAAAACTAGTGGTGGCAGGACATCATATAGCCAATGTCTTCTTGATTGTCCCTGCAGATGGGGCAGCACCACTCAGTCTCAGCAGCCGCATTCTCAGCGGCTGCATTCTCTGCAGCTGCTTTCTCTGTGTCTGCATTCTCTGTGTGTGCATTCTCAGTGGCTGGATTCTCAGCGGCTGTGTTCTCAGCACTCTGAGGTGGACTGGGACTCGAGGATGAGAAGTAGTTCCCCATTTCTAGTCACACAGAAGCAGATGTTTTGCACTGCAAAAATGTAGAGAGGCCACGGTTACTTGCCGTCCTGGGGATGGGACAGGAGGGGAGGAAGGAATGGCCAGGCCCCTCAGGAAAGACACCCTACGGTCTCCCAGAACCCCTCTGCCCTGCCCTCGGCAAGCCCAGGCTGGGACAGTTTCCTGCACAGCTCAGCTCTGCTGCTGCAAGCACAGCCTGCGGTGCCTGGCTGCCTGAACAAGGCAGGGACAGGGAGATGCAAGGGAAGTACAAACTCCGGGATGGGCACTGAGAGCTGCTGAGAGCAGCCCCCAGAGCAGCCCCCAGCTCTAGGAGAAGCCTGTCTCAATTCGTCTCTCCTCACGGGAGGCCAGACAAGAGACTGTGCCAGGTTTGGACAGCACCTGCTTATAAGCAGCAAGGGCTCACAATACACCCCCATGCGGTGTCACCCTCCACTGCTTGGTGATGTCACAGAGAGCTCCCTGACCCAGTGGGCACACAGCATCAGCGGAAACAAGGGAACTGAGGCTAGCGCTCAGGAGCAACCTTTCCACCCCCAGGACAGACTGGCTCTGCAGCCGGTTGCCCAGAGCGGTTGTGCCATCTCTATGCCAAAGGGTTTCCAGCCCTATCTGGCCAAAATCTGGAGCGCCCTGTCCTGGGCCCAGGGCCAACCCTGCTCTGGGCAGGAGGTTTGACCAGAGACCACCTGAGATCCCTGCTCTCCTCTGGGATGGCTGTCACCTCTCTTATCCTCTCAGGAACATTTCAGAAGAGTTAAGGACCTATGTCTGATAAATAGAAAGAAAATGCATTCTGCTCTCTGCACTGAAAGTACTTGATGTCTTGCCCAGGATAACATGGTTTGGGTTCAATAGGTACAGAAAGAAAAATGTGTTATTTTTGAGGGAGGGGGAAGTATAAGGGATAGATTCAGGGCTGTGTATTGAAATCGCATTTTCTCATTTGTGTGTCGGTAGGATTTGATTAGCTTGCAGCCAGGACAAGCATTCCAATCAGTAGGTGGTCTTGCATCATTTCAGTCTCTTCTTGGGGAATTTTGCTTGTTTTGAGGCAGAAGCAGTGCTCGCAAGTTTTTCTATTTTAGGTTTAGGTAGCATATATGTCCCAAGTGACAGGGGACAGGACAAGAGGGAATGGCCTCAAGCTCCACAAGGGGAGATTTAGGCTAGAGATTAGAAGGAAGTTTTTCACGGAAAGGGTCATTGGGCATTGGCAGAGGCTGCCCAGGGAGGTGGTTGATTCACCTTCCCTGGATGTGCCTAAGGCATGGGTAGATGAGGTCCTGAGGGACATGGTTTAGTGTTTGATAGGAATAGTTGGACTCGATGATCTGGTGGGTCTCTTCCAACCTTGTGATTCTATGATTCTATGATTTCATCAGGTCTCCTGCACAAAGAAAGTTCTAAAGGACCAACACTTTATGTCCACATGTAAGAATTCCAAACGTCCCATGAAGGCAGAAATTCCTGGTCTAGTTTTTTTTCTTTATCATTAGAGCCAAAACCTTTTGTGAGCAATCCCTGTCGCCCAGCACCCACCTGTTTTCCTATGCCTGCCCTGTGTGTAACAGAAAGATCTGGAGATCAAAAGAACAACCAGGAAAGAACAGCTCTGCGAGGACACAGCACAAGTCACAGCTCCTGGTCATGGCTGAATCCCATCATCACTTCCCACTTCACTTAATCCCCAGCACCACTTACCCTCCCGTGCCCCTGCCCACCAGTGGGATGGGCCCCAGGCTGACTCACGCTGTCTGGGGACGACCCCAGACAAAGAGTAGAGAGCGGCTCCCACAGCTGTGGCTGCTGTGGAGCACCTGCAGTGCTGCCAGCCGAGGGACCCTGAGCCCTGCACCAACCGCCCAACGCACCTTCTCCAGTCTGGGCGTTGGAGACCTGCAGGTCAGACCTGGATGCCTTCAACTTCTCCCGAGACATGATCTGGTGCTTGAGGTCTCCCAGGGAGATGTCAAGGCCACTGAAGGTGATGGTATAATAGTTCAGCCTGGAGAAGAACTTGTAGTGGACACCCGGCATGGTCAGGGTCAGGCGATGCCTGTTCAGTGCCTCTAAACCAGCAGACTGGGAGCTGTGGTTTGCTGCTCCTCTCTCTGCAGCAACTCCTAATGCAGAGTTTGGGATGCACAGGCTTGTGGGCCAGTGGCACGCTGGCCGTGGGCTACAGCCTCTGTGATGTTACCCTGTGTGACGCTGACCTGTTGACTTGGAGACATCTCTGCTGTCCAGAGACACCTCTGCTGTCTGCTTGTTTCCTGCAAGGCTCTCAGGGAAGCAGGAGCCCCGAGAGCGACAGGTCCCAGCAGCCAGCGCTCACCATGGGACCGCAGATAACCACCAGTGATCTGGTGAACCAGTGTTGTGGTCTCGCTCTGGTGATCTAACATAGAGATGGCAGCACAGGATCTCACACCACCCCTCTGCAACAGCCACCCCATGGGTCACCGCTGTGCCCTCAGGACACCTCCCCTGTGTGCTCTGGAGCAGGGGAGGCACAGCCTGCGTCACTCTGCTCCCTCCCGTGGCAGAGCTCAAGGGGTGGGCACCAGGCTGCTCCAAGCAGCAGAAACCCCTGGCTGGAGCTCTGGGCTGGGCTCTGCAGGCAAAGGCAACGCATCTTTCTGGGACAGAGGGCCCTGGGAAGGCCTCTCATCCACAGCCACAGAGACGAGGCTCAGCTTGGAGGGACTCTTGGATTCCTTGGCTACTGGGACAAGATCCAAACCCACTGCAATCTTTGGATTTGGGGAGAGGAGCACAGCTATGCTGGGACAGAGAGAGCATCCCGCAGCTATGTCACGGTGGTGCAGTGCTGGGCCCTGGCGTCACAGCACCTCCCTCAGAGCCACCCTGGGGGACACGTTTGCCCTCAGTCCCCTCGCACAGGCACATGGGACCCATCAGGGGATGGCAGAGAAGGGTGGCAAGGGCTGTCAGAGGCCCCACAGACTGGGAACAGCCATCCAGGCAGGCCCTCTGCATGGCATCGACGACAAATCGCAGGAATTCACGTGCATCCTCCTGGCGGCCAAAGCGGATGTGTTGGGCAATCTCTGCAGAAGAGGGAGGAATCAGTCCCAGCACACACTGCGACACATGCAGCCCTTCTCTCCCTCGGAGCAGGGAATCTGGGGCTTGAGCCCCCTCAACCCAAACCAGATGTCAGCCTGAGGCTGGCCATGGGGGAAGTCCCACACAACCCCCTGGCAGCCTCCAAGAGTCAGCTCCAAAGAGCAGTCTGCCAACATCTGTCCCGATCTCAAACGTTCTGCTCCTGCATTGGTTGCTGATGCCCCTCATGGCTATGAAAGGGGAGCACAGCTATCCTTGCTTTTGATGTCTCTGATGAAGGACATGGGCTGTATTACGCTGCCACCGAAAACCTGGATGAGGTGGTTCTCCATAGTTCACAGCATGCAGAACTCGCCTCGCTGGGCTGGAGCGGGAGAGACGATGTTGGGGACAAAGCCAGGAGAGATGGTCGATGGGACAGGAGATCTCTGGTCCAGTACAGCTCAGCGATGATCAGTTTTTCCAAGGAGCTTTGTGGTGCGGAGCTGCTCTGGGCCATCCTGGGTACGCAGGGAGCAGCACGTGCTGCCCCCAGATGAGGGGGGCATGAGCCTCCTCGCTCCACCTCCCAGGGCAGAACCAGAGCAGAGCCCTGGTGGCTTCGTGCTCCCCCTCCTGGGGCAGAACGAGGGAGGAATGGGGAGTAAGGAATGGGTGGTGAACGAGGGAGGAACGAGGAACAAGAGGGGAACAAGGAAGGAACCAGGGAGGGATAGAGGTAAATGAGGGAGGAATGAGCAGGGAACGAGAGGGGAACAAGGGGGGAATGAGGGAGGAATGAGGGAGGAGTGACAGCTGAACGAGTGAGGAATGAGGGAGTGATGAGGAAGGGATGAGGGAGGGACAAGGGGTGAATGAGGGAGGAACAAGGGGGGAACGATGGGGAAACAAGGGGGGAAAAAGGAGGGGATGGGGGTGAATGATGGAGGAGCGAGGAATGAGAGGTGAACTAGGAAGGGACAAAATGTGAACCAGGGAGGAACGAGTGAGGAAAGAGGGAGGGATGAGGGGTGAATGAGGGAGGAAGAGGGAGGAACAAGGGCAGAGCCTCCTGGCTCCTCTTCTCGGGAGGGATATAGAGAGCAGGCTCCCTTCTCCTCCTCCTGGGATGGAGACAGAGGGCAGAGCCCCCGCCCCTCCTCACTCCTCCTCTGGGACCGAGCGAGGACAGGAGTTGCGGGACCAATGCACTGATCCTTTGGGAGTGGAATGAAGGTTTGACCACAACTCTGTTATGCAAGTCGCACAAAACCACAAAGGGCAGAAGAGTGAGAGCCAGGACAGTGGGGGCGGGGCCACAGTTCCCATTGGCTGGGAGGGCGGAGGGGGTGTGTGTGCTAAGGTCGCTGTTTCTATTGGCTGGGAGGGAAGAGGGGGCGGGTGTGGGTGCTGAGGCCGTTGCTTCCATTGGCTAATAAGGCAGAGGAGGCGGGTCTGTTTGCTGAGGCTGCTGTTCCCATTGGCTGCGAGGGCCGAGGGGGCACTGCTTCCTTCAGAGACGGAAGCTCATGGGGAGGACCTGGCATCTCCTCCCGAGAGCTCTTCCCCACTTCGCTCATGCCCCTGGACAAGCAGGAGTAGGCAAAGCTGGGCCCAAAGCACCATCTCTGGACAAGTTCTCTCAGGGGCAGATCAGGAAGCAACTCCAGCTTCCAGGAAAATCCTCCACACACAGGGTCTGGGTGCTGGTGCTGGGCTGAGGCAGCAATACTGATGGGGGCATTTTCTCCCACCTCCCTCCACTTCACCTCCCATTCCTATCACCAGGTGTGCTGGAAAGACCCTAAACCTCATCTTCTCCAGGCTAAACACCCACAGCTCTCTCAGCCGTTCCTCTTATTCTCCAGCCCCTTCCCCAGCTTCATTGCTCTTCTCGGGACTTGTACTCAACATCCTTGTGCTGAGGGGCCCAGAACTGAGCACAGGATTCGAGGAGCAGTCTCACTAGTGCCAGGTACAGAGGGAGAAGAACCTCCCTGGACCTGCTGGTCACACCGTTTCTGATACAAGCCAAGATGCCATTGGGGCACCTGAGCCACTGCCAGCTCATGGTCAGTTGCTGTCAAGCAACACCTCTAGGTCCTTCTCCTCCAGGCAGTTTCCAGACAGGCTTCTCCTAGTCTGTAGCTCTGCTCAGGGTTGTTGTCCCCCAAGTGCAGGTCCTGCCATTTGGCCTTGTTAAACCTCATCCCATTTGACTCAGCCCATGGATCCAGCCTGTTCAGATTCCTTTGGAGCCTCCTGACCCTCCAGCAGATCCACACTTGCACCTAACTTAGTGTCATCCACACACTTGCTCAGGGTGTACTTGATACCTTCATCCAGGTCATCGATGAAGACATTGAACAGGGCTGGACCCAGCACTGAGCCCTGGGGAACCCCACTTGTCACTGGCCTCCAGCTGGACTTGACTCCATTTCCCACCACTCTCTTGGCCCTCCATCCAACCAGTTTTCCGCCCAGGAGAGTGTGCACCTGTCCAGGCCAGAGGTGACAGTTTCCGTGGCAGAATGCTGTGAGAAACGGTGTCAAAGGCTTTGCTGAAGTCCAGGAAGATCTATCCACAGCCTTTCCCTCATCCAATAGCTGAGACACTTTGTCATAGAAGGAGATCAGGTTAGTTTGGCAAGACCTGCCTTTGGTAAACCCATGTTGACTGGGCCTGATCACCCAGTTCTCTTGCATGTGCTTCATGATCGCATTCAAGACTTTCCCCTGTTCCATGACTTTCCCTGGCACTGAGGTCAGACTGAGAGGCCTGGAGTTCCCTGGATCCTCCCTGCGACCCTTCTTGTAGATGGGCACAACATCAGCCTCCAGTCCAGTGGAACCTCCCCAGTCTTCCAGGACAGTTAGAAGATGATGGAAAGGGGTTTGGCCACACAGTTAACAGCTCCCTCAATACCCTAGGGTGAATATTGTTACTATTAACTCTATTTTGGTTTTGGTTCCACTTCTGCTAATATTTCTATTTGGTTTCCCATACTGTTCACTTCAGATGAGAGTAACTTGTGTCTAAAGGAAGGACTTAATAGCTACCATTAACCTGCCCCAGATCATCTTATTTCACAGCTCTCGTCTATTGTTGTGAGACACAAATTGTCAGTAAGATTAAGTAAAATGAAACCCAATATGCTTGATGCCAACTCAAAGTTCAATAATTGCTTTTGTATCTAAGGAAACGGCATTCTTGCATGTCATAATTTTTCCAAGAAATGCTTCAGAATGCAGATGTGAGAGAATAAAGAAGATTTCTTCTGCTTATATTCCAGTCAATTTATCGTGTTTTAAAAAACCCCACAAGTTTCCTCATAAATTACAGATCTAGATAACAACACTAATAAAATAAATGCATTTTAGACTAGTCTAATATAATTAATTCTAAATGTGGCTCTCTAATGGAATTTCCAAACTATTTTCTCCTCTCTTTATCCCTGTCAGTGTCTATCTAGTAGACATTGCTATTAGGTAAATAAAAATACACTTGAATTACACCTGTGGATATACTGAGCTTCCATAAAAAAGGTTATAGCAAGGTTTAGAGAGTTGGATTTATCATTTCAATAAAAGGCTTACAATCTCATTATTCCAATATATTTGTATGAACTAGAAGGTCATAATGCAAGCATATATCAATTTTGTTTCTATTACTTCAAACTGTCCATTATTATAAAACACTCTTCAGAAGAACTATTTTCAAAACATTTGTTGTAGAATTCTCACTTTCTCACAGTGTTTTTCTGCAGAACAGCCCTTTGCCCTTTTAATTAAATACATTTTTCATTCTGCGGTTGTGATGATTATCTAAAAATGCAAACCAGATACGAATATGTACAAAGACTGAGAACATGGCTCGGGGTGATTAATTTTGCCCATTAGGTCTCATCAGGGACCTCTTGGCTGTGATATCATCATTTTCTGACAGCACCAAAAATGCTGGAATTTAGTGAGAGAAATCTGTGTTTTGAATTCAATAATATATTGTCTTTTTTTCTGTTTCATTCCATCTGATTCAGACTGTACCACTCTACCACTGCCAACAGAAGGTAAACTGAAGTCATTTCAAGGCATATATGGGTTGATCAGTCTCCTGCCTCAGGTGGAGGTACTGGGATTCTGCTTAAAACCAGCAATTAGGAATTTAAGGCTTTTAGAATTTAGAAGATTAATTTGTGAAACTAAGTCCAGATTCTCTGAATACTAATGTATGCACAGTGGTAGGAAATGAAAAATAAAATTTTTAATAATTCTGAGACTTTTTAGTTTCTAACATTCATAGAGCTCCATAAATCAACACATTAATAATAACAATAATGACCGCAGCAACAACAATAACATTAAAACTACCCTAATTTTTAAAAGCTATTATTTCATATTTACTACTTGAAATTTCCCCTGAGTTTCTTGTTCAAGAAGAATAAGAAGAAAGGGTAGTTCTTGAAGGTGATCTGAATTAATTCAGTTTCAAACTGATGTGTAGTTATTTATGATTAAACAATATACTACAGCAACACTGTGAGGATCAAAACATACAGTGCGAGTCTTCAGACCCGCATGAAAAACTGTCTGTGTTGAAATGAAAATAAAAGTTGAAGACAATAATAAAAATTAAATCCTATCTCTAAATATTAATATCAAAGCTTTTTTAATTTTTAAAAGATACTGAAAATGTAATTTGGTGATTTAAAAAAAATATTTAAATATTTCTATAAAGGCTTCTAGGAAAAAAATACTAATTTAAGATATTCACAATTTTTAAAAGTTCATTTCTTAACTGTTTGAACAGAGAGATAACCAGACACATTGAATTCTAGTGGCAAACTGAGTTTAGTGAGATATTAACAGGAAAGCATTAAAATTATGCATAATACCATATTTTTGTTGTAAAACATTCTTTTAAAGTTGCATAAAAATACTTTTTCCCCTTTTTGTGAAAAAATCTGTATAATCAAATACCATTAGAAATAATTATTAGCATTGTGCAAGGCTTATATGAAAATCTGTAAATTCTTTAATTTGTGATCACTTTGCTGTAGTTAAAATGATGTCAACATAAACTTGATAATTCTAATCCTTGTTGGAATGGAAACAGATGTCTGATACAAGAGCAATTTGTGAAATGCAAATACGAACACAGAATATTCTCAGTGTTTCTATTAACTAAAGCTGCAGAATGAACAAGGGGAATCAGGAATGACTTTCTGCAGTAGGAGAGTGTTTTGTGGAGGAGCTGAACATTTACTTCAGAAGCATTAGAATCTCATTGCTGATGTCAAGTGGAAGTCGTTATTCATTATTTAGTCAATTTTTTGTTTTCCTAATTACTAAAATGGCAGTTAGGGAAGGCAGATGATATAAAACAATACCTGAATGTATTGATTGATGAAAAAATGAACAAGGTGTCTTCTCACTTTAGATAAGTAAATGAGAAAAAGTCACTGAGACACAAAAAAAGTTAATAACTGGCTAACAGAAATAAATAGTAGGGAATAATTATTTAGTTTAAGCTATGGAGCTCTTTAAAAAAAGAAAAAGCAGCACATATTTAAACTGGCAACCTCCCCTGAAATCTGGCCAAGGAATAGGCAACAAACCTACAGCAACCTTTCTCCTTTTGCTTATATTTCCATTCCCATGATATGAATGTCCTCTCCCC
>JAUMJK010002953.1:10000-14420 GCA_033558105.1 Coccyzus lansbergi
CCAACCCTGGAGCGGGGAGGACGGCGAGCCCGGGGAGAGGAATCACCCACCGTTCTGAGACATCGATTCAAATGTCGTGCCCTGGGCCAACCAGGGAAAGGTCGCGGCACGCTCTCGACCTCCCCCTTTTTTAAGCGTTCGAGATCGTGGGGCATCAGCGCTGCACGCCGCGCCGCTCTCTCAACTCGCCCCGCGGCGAGCGGTTCCCATTCCCGGAGCGGCAACGGCGAAGAAAAAAAAAAAAAAAAAAAAAAAAAAAAAAAAATTTAAAAAAAAAAAAAAAAAGTAAAGACAAAAAAAAAAAAAAACCACCACCGAACCGGAGAGGACCGAAGGATACTTCCCCGGCGGAGTGGCCGAGGCGGCTCGCGCGCGCTCTCGGCTTGAAGGCGGTCGGCTAGCGCTGCCCTCCCAGGCGAGTGAACACTCGCTCCTATAATACGGGAATATCAGACCTAGGGAGCTGAAGGCTTGAAGACGTAGGCGGGTCCAGCGGAGCGGGGGCGCCAAAGACGCCGACTCTTACGAGGACATAACTGGAGGCAGCGCAAAGCAGCGACCCCTTTGGCGAGAACCAGGAGCTAGGCGACCGACACGTCTACCTGTCCCCGCGGATGCAGGGCGCCAGAGTCCGCCCGGAGCCGGGTAGACGGGATCGCCGGAGACCGGCGGTCTGGGCTGCCGGAGCCGGGTAGACGGGATCGCCGGAGACCGGCGGTCTGGGCTGCCGGAGCCGGGTAGACGGCATGGCCGGAGACCGGCGGTCTGGGCTGCCGGAGCCGGGTAGACGGGATCGCCGGAGACCGGCGGTCTGGGCTGCCGGAGCCGGGTAGACGGCATGGCCGGAGACCGGCGGTCTGGGCTGCCGGAGCCGGGTAGACGGGATCGCCGGAGACCGGCGGTCTGGGCTGCCGGAGCCGGGTAGACGGGATCGCCGGAGACCGGCGGTCTGGGCTGCCGGAGCCGGGTAGACGGGATCGCCGGAGACCGGCGGTCTGGGCTGCCGGAGCCGGGTAGACGGGATCGCCGGAGACCGGCGGTCTGGGCTGCCGGAGCCGGGTAGACGGCATGGCCGGAGACCGGCGGTCTGGGCTGCCGGAGCCGGGTAGACGGGATCGCCGGAGACCGGCGGTCTGGGCTGCCGGAGCCGGGTAGACGGCATGGCCGGAGACCGGCGGTCTGGGCTGCCGGAGCCGGGTAGACGGGATCGCCGGAGACCGGCGGTCTGGGCTGCCGGAGCCGGGTAGGCGGCATGGCCGGAGACCGGCGGTCTGGGCTGCCGGAGTTGGTCGGGCGGGACGGCGCGAGCCCGGCAAGCAGGACGGCCGGAGCCGGGCGGAAAGGACGGCGGCAGCCTGTAAGACACGGCCACCCTCGGCCGGAGCCCGGCACACCGGGCGACCCCCATCACGCGCTCCTGAGCCCCGTCCAGGAAGGACGGCCGGAGCCCAGCAAGCAGGACGGCCGGAGCCGGGCGGAAAGGACGGCGGCAGCCTGTAAGACACGGCCACCCGCGGCCGGAGCCCGGCACACCCGGCGACCCCCATCATCCGCTCCTGAGCCCAGGGGACCTCTCAGTCGCCGTCGGTGGCAACGGAGGTTGGCAGACCTCTTTGACCAGATGAGACGGGGGGGGGGTGGGGGGCGCTCGGGCCGTGCCGTGCTGGGAAGATGTTCACCAGCTTCTCCTCCGTGGCTGGTTTTTCGGGGGGGGTGGGGGGGGTGTGCGGGAGGAAGAGGCAGCAGTGTTATTGCTGTTGAAGGGGGGTGGTGGCAGCGGCGGTGGTTTTAGGTTTGTTTGTTTTTCTGCAAATACCATTCTAGTTAGTTCACTGGTGCTTTCTTTTAAAAAAACTTTTTTTTTTTTTTTTTTGGTTTAATTTTTTTTTTCCTTCTTTGTTCAGAAAAGTAACGTTATGAACACGTGCAGTGGCCCGGGATGGGCTAGTGGGGGGTGGGGGGGGGGGGGCGGGTTTGTTGGTTTCGGAGTGGGGGGGTTGTGGGGGGGGCGGGCGGGGTTGAGCGGAGGGGTTTGTATAGAGGAGTGCAGGGGGAGGGGGCGGTCTGGGGACTGGCACCCTGCGCAGGCGCTTTCTGGCAAGCTGCTACACTCCCCCACCCCCATCCCGCACCCACCCCCACCCCCGCGGAACACGGGGGCGGTGTTTGGCGCCAGAACTAACGGCCGGTCCGCAAGTCACGTGGACTTTCTTTGTTTCTCTGAGCCGCGGCTGGAGGGAGGGCTGGGCACCGGTCCCGGTGCCACGGGGAGACGCGGGGCAGGGCGGAGCGGAGCGGGTTTTTTTGTTTCGGGGTGGGGGGGGTGGGGGGGTTGTGGGGGGGCGGGCGGGGTTGAGCGGAGGGGTTTGTATAGAGGAGTGCAGGGGGAGGGGGCGGTCTGGGGACTGGCGCCCTGCGCAGGCGCTTTCTGGCAAGCTGCTGCACTCCCCCACCCCCACCGAGCACGGGGGCGGTGTTTGGCGCCAGAACTAACGGCCGGTCCGCAAGTCACGTGGACTTTCTTTGTTTCTCTGAGCCGCGGCCGGAGGGAAGGCTGGGCAACGGCCCCGGTGCCACGGGGAGACGCGGGGCAGGGCGGAGAGGAGCGGAGCAGGAGGAACGGTGGATGGGGTATGCTGCAGGGGCCCCGCAGCCGCCGCGGTAAGTCGCTGACCGGTGCTGGAGAAGGCACTGCCGGTGGAACAGTCCATCCGTCCGTCTGTCCGCACCCCCCCACCCCCCCCCCCCCCCCCCCCCCGCACCAACCCAGCAGATTGCTCTTTTGTTTCTGGTGTGGGGCCAGGAGGGTCACTGGGATGGGGCAGGGATCTATGGGGCAGCCAGTGTGGGGCCGGGAGGGTCACTGGGATGGGGCAGGGATCTATGGGGCAGCCAGTGTGGGGCCGGGAGGGTCACTGGGATGGGGCAGGGATCTATGGGGCAGCCGATGTGGGGCCTGAGGGTCACTGGGATGGGGCAGGGATCTATGGGGCACCAAGTTTGGGGCCTGAGGGTCACTGGGATGGGGCAGGGATCTATGGGGCACCTGGTTTAGGGTCAGGAGGGTCACTGGGATGGGGCAGGGATCTATGGGGCTCCTGGTTTAGGGTCAGGAGGGTCACTGGGATGGGGCAGGGATCTATGGGGCACCTGGTTTAGGGTCAGGAGGGTCACTGGGATGGGGCAGGGATCTATGGGGCACCAAGTTTGGGGCCTGAGGGTCACTGGGATGGGGCAGGGGTCTATGAGGCACCCGGTGTGGGACCAGGAGGGTCACTGGGATGGGGCGGGCGGGGTTGAGCGGAGGGGTTTGTATAGAGGAGTGCAGTGGGAGGGGGCGGTCTGGGGACTGGTGCCCTGCGCAGGCGATTTTTGGCAAACTGCTACACTCCCCCCCACCCCATCCCGCACCCAACCCAGCAGATTGCTCTTTTGTTTCCTCTTGGCAGCAAAGGTGCCGGGAGGGAGGCGGCCGGTGGATAGGGGTGGGGAACGGCTGGCTGGCTGGCTGGCTGCTGCAAACATGGCACGATCGGGGCCGGCAGCGGCAGCAGGAAGGGTGGTACCGGGTGATCAAGACCGGTCGGGGTTGGGGGGTGGGGGCAGGTCGGGGTTGGGGGGGGGGGGGGGGGGGTGCAGAAAAAAGTCGCGCGTGAGTTCAAAAGGCAGTAAGGACTCGAGCGCTGGTTTTAATCACTACGACTCGTGTCCGTAGGTAGGTAACGGTGAGCGTCGGCGATCTCCTGACGTTTGACGCTGCTGCGCTACGCTAAGGAAGGAGTAACTCTTTGACGTCCCCACCGGCAACGTGTGGCTGTGGCCGATCGTTATCGAGACCGGTAAAGGTAAAGCATCATATTTAGCATTTCACGGTGGTGCAATCATTAACTAAAAAAAAAAAAAAAAATTAAAAAAATAACATTAATAAAAAAAGGTATTCCTCCGCAGCTAGCTTCCTAGCCACCTTATTTAACGCCGCTTTATTCGTTTGGCCAGAGACGCGCGCGTAGGCACAGAGGCTCAGGCGTGCCGTCTTACTGCCCCGTGTTGCAGCTGGCCAGCCGGCCGTCTGTCTCGTTAAACTCGGGGTGAGAGGGAAGAGAGAGAGAGAGAGATGTGTGCGCACGGGTGCTCCGGCTCCCGGGGCAGGCAGGTCTATCCCGAGCACGGCGGGAAAGAGAGCGAACTTGGGGTGGGGGAGGGGGGGGTGCTGGAGGCGTGCAGCCGTTTGGCGGGCGGCTAGGTCTACCCCCGAGGGAGGGAGCCAGGGAAGGCGGGTGCGAAGATCCCTGCACGGGGGAGGAGGGCGCGGGCGAAAGCGGCCGTCAGGTCTACCCGGTCCCGCGTGCCGTCGGTCGCGAGCGGCCTCGTCTACCCGGGTGTGTGTGTGGGGGGGGTGTGTGTGTGTGTATATGTGTGG
>JAUMJK010002954.1:0-23854 GCA_033558105.1 Coccyzus lansbergi
CCTAGAGCCCCCCTGAACCCCTCTAGGAACCTCCCAGGACTCATCTAGGGACCCCTAGGATGCCTATAGAGCCTTCAATGTCTTCAGCAATGACCTAGATGAGGGCATTGAGGGTACCCGTAGCAAGTTTGCAGATGACACAAAGCTGTGTGCAAGTGTCGATCTGCTGGAGGGTAGGGAGGGTCTGCAAAGGGACCTGGACAGGCTGGAGTGCTGGGCAGTGTCCAATGGCATGAGGTTTAACACGGCCAAATGCCGGGTCCTTCACTTGGGGCACAACAACCCTATGCAGAGTTACAGACTGGGAGAAGCCTGGCTGGAAAACTGCCAGGAGGAGAGGAACCTGGGGGTGTTGGTCGACAGCCGACTGACCATGAGCCAGCAGTGTGCCCAGGTGGCCAAGAAGGCCAATGGCATCCTGGCTTGGATGAGAAATGGTGTGACCAGCAGGGCCAGGGAGGCTATTCTCCCTCTGTACTCAGCTCTGGTGAGGCCGCTCCTTGAATACAGTGTCCAGATCTGGGCCCCTCAGCACAAGAAGGATGTTGAGGCTCTGGAGCGAGTCCAGAGAAGAGCAACGAGGTTGGTGAAGGGGCTGGAGAACAGGCCCTATAAGGAACGGCTGAGGGAGCTGGGGTTGTTTAGCCTGGAGAAGAGGAGGCTGAGGGGAGACCTCATTGCTCTCTGCAACTACCTGAAAGGAGGTTGTGGAGAGGAGGGAGCTGGGCTCTTCTCCCAAGTGCCAGGCGACAGGACAAGAGGGAATGGCCTCAAGCTCCGCCAGGGGAGATTTAGGCTGGAGATTAGGAGGAAGTTTTTCACACAAAGGGTCATTGGTCATTGTTAGAGGCTGCCCAGGGAGGTGGTTGATTTACCTTCCCTGGAGGTGTTTAAGGCACAGGTAGACGAGGTCCTGAGAGACATAGCTTAGTGTTTGATAGGAATGGTTGGACTCGATGATCCGATAGGTCTCTTCCAACCTGGTGATTCTATGATTCTGTGATTCAATGCTGCAGAGCCTCTGGAAATAAGATCACAGAAAACTTTGCTAGACAACAAGCCTGCAGCCTGAGAAAATTCAAAATCAGTGGCAAAATCAAGAAGGCAGTGAAACAATCACAGTTGTCACAAGGAGCTGGGGAGGAGAGAACAGCTGTGGTAGTTTTTGTGAAGGACTTGCAGAACTGTGGTTGACATTTCACTAAGGTCTAAAGATGAGCTTGTAACAATAAACTTGGTCTCAGCTTGAAATGAAAGCAGAGTCCATGTGTGTTTAATATGCCACAAATGGCACCCGTATTGGATCTAAGCGGAGGATGAATTAGGAGCACGGTCCCGTGACGTAACTCAGCAGAACGTATGGAGGGTCTGAAACGAAGCCTGGTGGGGCTGAAACAAAGTCCGGAGTGCACCCATAGACACCTGCCTACTGGACAGAAGGTGCTTCTGATAAGGGATGTGGAACAAGGCAACCAAGGAACAGGAAGATGAAATTGACTTATTTAAACATATTCTAAAAGATCAAACCCAAACGTTAGATATTAGTGATCTTAAATCACTTTTGACATAGACCCGGGATCATGAGCCATCTTTTGATATTTGCTCAGTATTCGATCAATAAACCTGGGATAAGATCGGGGTTCGACTATGGGATAAAGTGACTTGGTCAGATAAAACAGCTACTAACTTGCTCGGCCCATGGTGGACTGTTTTTGAAGCTTTAAAGGCATATGTGGCTCTAAAAAGCAGAGTGATAATTTCGAGCCGAGTGTAGGATCGTCAACAACTGCACTTACCCCTCACGCCCCAAAACTGCCTGCGCTGGCCTCTGCGCCCCCACCATGAGGGGGTCGACAAACCCTTTGATCTGGGTCTGATAGACACCGAGAAGGAGCCTGATCCACCTCCCCCTCATCCCTGAGACCAATGGGCACAAGGTAGGAGGGAGGCACGGCAGCAGGGAGAGGTGGAAATATTGAAAGCTTTGCCTGTGATCTGTGCGGCACAGCGGTCCATGCTGGGAACTAATTAGTGACGAAGCAATAAAGGAGATTCCAAAAACTATAAAAGAGAACCAGGCCGCCCGGCTGAGGGCCCCTCCCCATGCCCCCCTCACCCCAATCCCTCCAGCTCCCATGGCCCCGACAGGAGTGGCTGCAGCAGCCCCAGGGCATTTCCAGCGACTACCAGCGCGGGGAACAAACCAGTGTATGTAATACAGAAGAAAAGCAGAAAATGGTGTTTATTATGTATATTTTAAGTGTTGTTGCCCAGTACCATGTATAGTTTAAATATCCATAGCATCGAAAAATTGCAGACCCAATAGTGATAACCAACATTGTATGAATGTATTCAGTGTGCTTTGAAGTGAGTGGTCACGTGTGTGTGTGTGTTTGAAGCACTTCAAGCATTTGTAAGACTTATGAATTGGTTTTGATTAATTTTGGAAATACATCTCTGGGACCTTCCAATCTCAAATATCCAATAAACCGACAGGTAGATTTACGTGGGGATCTTTGGAATGGAAGGCTTGAGAAGGAAAAATTTTAAAACACCTAGAAAAACATGAAAAAGGAGAGAGAGAGAGAGAGAGAGAGAGAGAGAGAGAGGTAAAAAAATGGATAAAGCCCAGCCTTGCAGCTCTATGTGTGTGAGTGCCCCCACTTTCTCCTTCCTTTCTAAGTTTTTTTTTTTTTTCCCTTTTCAGCTTTGCAGAAGTCCAGAGGAGTTAACGGGGTTCTCTCTCTAGGGGAATGACAGTTTGCGAGAACACTCTGCATTCCAGTGTCTCTCATCAGCAACCACTGGGCCCTAGCGCAGACAACCTTTAGGGATAATCGAACCAATGATAGAGGAAAATTCAAATGATTCATTACAAATTATTGATATTTTGCCACACTAACCCCCAAAGCCAGTAGTAACTAGACGGAAAATTATTATGATAATCACCAAGGGAAGAAAAAGAAGAATTCAGTTATTAGGCCAGGACCCGACAGTCTTATACCCCAATGACGAAAAAATATGCTAAGTGATGCATGGCAAATACTTGGAATTTACAGGTAGCTCTAACAGATCATACCGAGTAGCAAATTGTTTTCCTTTCTGCAAATGCTACAAATAGAACAGAAGCCCTTATGTAGACAGCGACTGGTTGACAGCCCTACAACATTTCATGATGGCTCAGGAAAACCAGGAAGAGTAGAACTAACATGGAAAGAAAAGGGACAGTGTGCAAATAAAGTGTAGTTTATACAGTAGAAGGATCAACACTAACAGTGGAATTGTATACAGTGCTAAAGCTTTTGAATGGCCTCATAGTCCCTTTAATTTAGTTACAGATTCACAAAATGTAACCAGAGTAGAGCAGCATATAGAAAGACGATGGTTAAAACAGGTAAACTATGAGGGATTGTTTTTAAATGTTAAAGCAGTTGTGGTTTCGAGTCACAGCTAGAAGAGCAGAACTTCACGTGATGCACATATGGAGTCACACATCACTTTCAGGATTTATAGTCTAAGGGAACAGAAAAGCACACAGACTGGCAGCAGGGCCAGTCCAAGGCCCACTACCAACATTATTCAACAAGCACTAATGTCACATAATCTTATCATCAGTCTGCCAAAGCACTACGTAGGCAACTTAAAATTTTATTAGATTTAGCCCGGAACAGAATAACATATGCCCAGATTATCAACAAATAACACCATTACAGCCTAGAGGAGCCAACACTGAGTCCTGGAGTAAAACTTGATTTTCACGAGTATTTGCAATTTGCACTAAGTATTTGGGCTCTTAGGATGATTGTGCTCAGTGCTAGATGTCTGGTGTTAAACTATTCCCCCTCCCCAAGTACCAAGCCCTGGTACAGCCCACCGCTCCCCGCCCCCGACCTCCTGAGCTCAGGGTCTTTACAGCACACCTAGTGTGGGAGGTGAAGTGGAGGGAGGTGGGGAAAAGATGCCTCCATCAGTATTGCTGTCCCTCAAATCACAGAAAAGCATTATTCCCTTCCCCGGGTCTCCCCACAGCCCCCTGCAATGTGGACAGCATCACCCTTTCCTCGCTGTCCTGTGCTCCCCTTACCCAGAGCCAAACTTCCTTCCCATTCCCAGAGCCCAGCCAGCTGGAACCTTCACCTCAAATTCCTTCAACATACCTACAAGCCAGACAACTACAATTTATCCCTTTTTCAATTTCTATTGATTTTTGAGGCCCTCATTTCTGAAACATATGATATCATTGGATTATACTGTTTAGCAATTTATTGGCCTCTCTCTCTCTCTTTATGCTTCAGATTGATTATTTTTTTCCACCAAACCTTCAAAAACGATGCTGTTCACTGTCGTTATTTGCCTATCATAACAACTCAAGTAGCCCTGAACTATTAGGCAGTGCTGCTCCAAGAAATTTTGTGCTGAGGTAATTTGGAGACTAAATCACAATTTATCACTGAATGAGGTTAGTAGATATTAATGGGAAGGCAGGACTTTGCACTGAATCATTAACATGGATAAATGGAGAGTGCCTGCTTAATACTTTATACAGCTAGTGCTAATAACGCTGAACATGGTGGGGAAATATTGCAAGTTGTATTTAAACACAGCAGAGAAGGAGGCCTAATTTGACCTGTCCCAGTACATTGCCTGTGTCTACGCAGCAGGACCTTCCGTCACCCTGAGCCATCTCCCCATAGTGCCCTGCTGTATTTCACTGTCCAAGCCCTCGCTTCAGCCTTCTTTATGAGTTTCTAGAACTGAACTAAAGAAAACCAGATGCAGCTGGGACAGTATACATCTGTAGAAAATTGCTGCAAACAAACGTTTCCAGGAACTTGAAATTTAGAATCTTTTCCTTAAAATAATGAAGATTAATTTACAAAAGAACCAACAATTAAAGCCAAGTGTAACTACCAGAACTTGCCCATCAATTAAATTCAAAATGTTTTCCATACAGACTCATGCACATGTTGATTAAGTCATTCAGAAGTGCTCAGAGTGATCGTGACTTTTGTGTGCTATGCAAGAATCAGCTTTCTGGGACATACAGCCTAAACAGCCCTCCTAACATCCAGCACTTCCAGAAGTCTCTCTGCTGGCCTCTTCTCCCAAGTGACAAGGGACAGGAGAAGAGGGAATGGCCTCAAGCTCTGCCAGGGGAGGCTGAACATTAGGAAAAAAAAATTCACAGAAAGGGTCATTAGGCACTGGAACAGGCTGCCCAGGGAGGGCGTTGATTCACCTTCCCTGGAGGTGGACGAGGCACTGAGGGACATGGGTTAATGACTGATAGGAACAGTTGGACTCGGTGATCCAGTGGGTCTCTTCCAACCTGGTGATTCTATGAGTCTATGATTCTCAGCCCAGCACCAGCAGCAGCTCTGCTTGCTCCTCCTATTCAGAAACCCCCACAAACAGGCATTTGTACACCCCCTGCCCAGGGTTTCTCTGCACAAATCGGGGCCGTTTCTTTCTCAGTGAGGTTTTGTTCCTGGTCTTTCCCAAGTTTTATTGCTCTTCTGTCTATTTCTGGAGCAGAGTTGAGGCCCTGGGGCTCCCCTGGGCCCTTCAGGTGAGGCCTGGTGGCACCAGACAGAAACACAGAAAAAACAGTTAAATAAGTCTTAGTTCCCACTCAGACCCTGTGTGTGGCTTCAGGTCAGAGCACAGCAGCAGCAAAAGGATCCCCAGGACCATCCCTCTCAGCACCCCCAGGGTGGTTTGAGTGTGGGGAGGATTTTCCTGGAAGCTGGAGTTGCTTCCTGATCTCCCCTTGAGAGAACTTGTCTAGAGATGGTGTTTGGGCCCAGCCTTGGCAGCTCCTGCTTGTCCGGGGCACGAGCAGAGTGGGGAAGAGCTCTCGGGAGGAAATGCCAGGTCCTCCCCTTGAGCTTCTGTCTCTGAAGGAAGCAGTGGCCCCTCCGCCCTCGCAGCCAATGGGAACAGCCCTCTCGGCACCCAGACCCGCCCCTCTGCCTTTCCAGCCAATGGGAACAGCGGCCTCGGCACCCAGACCCACCTGCTCCATCCTTCCAGCCAATGGAAAGAGAAGCTTCTGCAAAGAGATCCGCCCCCTCTGCCTTCCCAGCCAATGGGGACAGCGGCCTCAGCACCCACCCGTGCCCCCGCTGCCCTCTGTAGGGGGCTCTGGCCTCTGCCCTCTGTCTCCATCAGAGGAGGAGGAGGGAGTCTTCTCTCTGTATCCCTCCCGAGACAAGGAGCGAGGAGGCTCTGCCCTTTTTCCTCTCTCGTTCCTCCCTCATTCACCCCTCGTCCCTCCCTTGTTCCTCACTCATTCCTCCCTGGTTCACACTTTGTCCCTCCTTCGTTCACCCCTCATTCCTCCTTCCTCCCTCATTCACCCCCATCCCCCCCTTGTTACCCCCTCGTCTCCCCCTTGTTCCTCCCTCATTTACCTCTATCCCTCCCTCGTTCCTCCCTTGTTCCCCTCTTGTTCCTCATTCCTCCTTCGTTCACCACCCATTCCTCCCTCGTTCTGCCCCAGGATGGGGAGTGCGAAGCCACCAGGGCTCTGCTCTGGTTCTGCCCCGGGAGGTGGAGCGAGGAGGCTCATGCCCCCCTCATCTGGGGGCGGCATGTGCTGCTCCCTGTGTACCCAGGATGCCCCAGAGCGGCGCCGCACCACAAAGCTCCTTGGAAAAAACGAGCGTGACAGAGCTGTACTGAACCAGAGATCTCCTGTCCTGTCAACTGTCTCCACCTCTCCTGGCTCCGTCCCCAACATCTTCTCTCGCGCTCCAGGCCAGCGAGGTGAGTTCTACATGCTGTGCACTATGGAGAACCACCTCATCCAGGTTTTCGGTAGCAGTGGCAGCGTAATACAGCCCATGTCCTTCATCAGAGACATCAAAAGCAAGGATAGCTGTGCTCCCCTTTCAACAGCGACTGATGCAGGAGCAGAACGTTTGAGATCGGGACAGATGTTGGCAGACTGCTCTTTGGAGCTGACTCTTGGAGCCTGCCAGGGGTTGTGTGAGGCTTCCCCCGTGGCCAGCCTCAGGCTGACATCTGGTTTGGGTTGAGGGGGCTCAAGCCCCAGATTCCCTGCCCCGAGGGAGGGAAGGGCTGCACGTGTTGCAGTGTGTGCTGGGACTGATTCCTCCCTCTCCTGCAGAGATTGCCCAGCACATCCGCTTTGGCCGCCACGAGGATGCGCATGAGTTCCTGCGATTCATCATCGATGCCATGCAGAGGGCCTGCCTGGATGGCTGTTCCCAGTCTGTGGGGCCTCTGACAGCCCTTGCCACCCTTCTCTACCATCCCTTGATGGGTCCCGTGTACCTGTGGGAAGGGACTCTGGGGCAAACGTGTCCCCCAGGGTGGCTCTGAGGGAGGTGCTGTGACGCCGGGGCCCGGCACTGCTCCACGGTGACATAGCTGTGGGATGCTCTCTCTGCCCCAGCATAGCTGTGCTCCTCTCCCCAAATCCAAAGGGTGCAGTGGGTTTGGATCCTGTCCCAGTAGCCGAGGAATCCAAGAGTGCTTCCAAGCTGAGCCTCATCTCTGTGGCTGCAGGTGAGAGACCTTCCCGGGGCTCTCTGTCCAGGGAAGCTTCGTTGCCTTTGCCTGCAGTGCCCAGCCCAGAGCTCCAGCCAGGGGTTTCTGCTGCTTGGAGCAGCCTGGTGCCACCCCTTGAGCTCTGCCACCAGGGGAACAGAGTGATGGAGGCTATGACTCCCCTGCTCCAGAGCAGACAGGGAGGTGTCCTGAGGACACAGTGGTGGCCCATGGGGTGGCTGTTGTGGAGGGGCAGTGTGAGATCCTGTGCTGCTGTCTCAAGGTTGGATCGCCAGAGCGAGACCGCAACGCTGGTTCAATAGATCTTTGGTGGTTACCTGCGGTCTTTGCTTTATATACCTGAGCAGTTAGATGGAAAGTGCTGTGCCACCGATTTGCTGTAATTCCAATCACTAGTCCTTTGCCCTGACAGAAATAATCTCAGGAAGATTCAATCTCATCACCAAGGTTGTTGTCTGCTTTCAGAAATGTTATTCCATTTGAGAGTAACATTGCTAGGTACCATGCAAAGTGCTCAACATACGTAACTCGTATAGCATCTAGCTGCCTTTTCAAGAAACAAATCAGGCATGCAAGGCAAGGGTTTTAGGGCCATGAAAAGAGAATTTCAGAGGGTTTCAGGTAGCAGAGACGGCCCTTGTGGCAGAAATATCCCCTTTGCTGCAGTTCTCTAGGCTGGGCAGCAGTCAGGAGGGGCTGCCATAGGTGACTGGGCACATCCTGGAGCAGGTTTGCCCTGAGCTGGTCAGGGTTCCCAGCATGGCCATCCAGTTGGTGATTGAGAAGCAGGGTGTGCTGAGGCTGGGTGGACAGACATACAGAGATAGTGGCCTATGGATGTCTTTTCAGAATATAGATACACCCCCTCCCAAGCACAGTCTGTACAGACCATCCACAGACTCTGGATACACAATGCCCAGGAAGAGAGGATGCAGCTGTTCATAAAATCATAGAATCACCAGGTTGGAAGAGACCCACCAGATCATCAAGTCCAACCATTCCCATCAGTCACTAAACCATGTCCCTCAGCACCTCGTCCACCCATGCCTTAAACACCTCCTGGGTAGGTAAATCAACCGCCTCCCTAGGCAACCTGTTCCAATGCCCAATTACCCTTTCTGTGAACATTTTTTCCTAATGTTCAGCCTAAATCTCCCCTGGCAGAGCTTGAGGCCATTCCCTTTTGTCCTTTCCCCTTTCACTTGGGAGAAGAGCCCAGCTCCCTCCTCTCCACAACCTCCTTTCAGGTAGTTGTAGACAGCAATGAGGTCTCCTCTCAGCCTCCTCTTCTCCAGGCTAAACACCCCCAGCTCTCTCAGCTGTTCCTCATAAGACCTGTTCTCCAGACCCTTCACCAGCTTCATTGCTCTTCTCTGGACTCGCTCCAGAGCCTCAACATGCTTCTTGTCAGGACTGAACACACACAAAAAATAAACACTGGCAGACTGCCCTCCAGTGGGAAAGAAAACTTGGGGCATAGCTACTATCTGCTACCTGAACTACAAAGCTAAAATTACCTGCTGGCAGGCAGACTGCTCTTCACCCAACAACGCACCCTCCAGCCCTCAAGGATTTCTTCCATTTTGGTGTTTTCAAATGTCTCATGCAAACAAGAGTAAGGCCTTCACATCTGTCTTGCTAGTCGGTGCTTCCTCCTGCAGAGCCTGTGCCTCATGAGGGGTAACAGCATCAAGCTGAAAGAGGGTAGATTTACATTAGGTATTAGGAAGAAATTCTGTACCGTGAGGGTGGAGAAGCATGGACCAGGTTGCCCAAACTGTTGTGGATGCTTCCTCCTTGGAGGGGTTGGTCACTACAACCTGATGTAGTGACCTTGCCCATGGCACAGGGGTTTGAATTGGATGATCTTTATGGTTCTTTTGAACCCAAACCATTCTATGGTTCTGTGATTCTAACTTCCCGTCAACGACAGAACCAGACACACAGCACAGGTTCTACTTCCAAAACCAAGTCATCCCTCTAAATAAGCAAGTAGACAGGTTGCTCTCAAGCTCTTTGGTTCTCAGAAAGGAGATAGCCCTTAGGTTAAGCCCTAAATAATAAGACCCAATAGGAACGGATTTTAGAGACAAATTGCCTGGAACCTGATGTCCATACTATGTGTTGGAGAGGTCATTTCACCAACAGAGTCACCACCGCCCACTCCTTGGCACATGTCAGTAATATTCCATCAGATTTCGTAAATCCAGGAAAGACAAAGAGGCATTTTATACTGCCTCATCCTCCCTGGACGTTTACATTTCTTTATCATGAGTTCCAGATAGTAATCTCATGTATGTTTAAGTATCATGTAACCATGCTAATACCCAAGGGAAAAAAAGGACACCTGCCAAGGAGGAGTTTGGGGCTTTAACTATTGGCTTTCCATGCCGCCAAAATGCAGAAAATGGTTTTGTTAGATTTTAAAATCAAAGAGCCATTTACACAGTGACAATGCACCCTAATCTTTTCCTTCCTTAGATGCCAGAAGTGGCAAAAATTTTCAACTACTTAAACAATACACTTATCAAACCAGTTCCCTTGAAGAAGGCTATCACCAACCTACAATATATGCTACCTAAACCTAATATACAAAAACTTGGGAGCACTGCTTCTGCCTCAAAACAAGCAAAATTCCCCAAGAAGAGACTGAAATGATGCAAGACCACCTACTGACTGGAATGCTTGTCCTGGCTGCAAGCTAATCAAATCCTACCAACACACAAATGAGAAAATGCGATTTCAATACACAGCCCTGAATCTACCCCTTATACTTCCCTCTCCCTCAAAAATAACACATTTTTCTTTCTGTACCTATTGAACCCAAACCCATGTTATCCTGAGCAAGACTTCAAGTACTTCCAGTGCAGAGAGCAGAATGCATTTTCTTTCTAATTATCAGGCGTAGGTCCTTAACTCTTCTGAAATGTACTTGAGAGGATAAGAGAGCTGACAGCCATCCCAGAGGATAGCAGAGGTCTCGGGTGGTCTCTGGTCAAACCTCCTGCCCAGAGCAGGGTCAGCCCTGGGCCCAGAACAGGGTGCTCCTCATTTTGGGCAGCTGGGGCTTGAAACCCTTTGGCATGGAGATGGCACAACTGCTCTGGGCAACCGACTGCAGAGCCAGGCTGTCCTGGGGGTGGAAAGGTTGCTCCTGAGCACTAGCCTCAGTTCCCTTGTTTCTGCTGATGCTGTGCACCCATTGTGACATCACCAAGCAGTGGAGGGTGACACCGCACGTGGGTGTATTGTGAGCTCACAGCCCTTACTGCTTATAAGCAGCTGCTGTCCAAACCTGGCACAGTCTCTTGTGCCTCCCATGAGGACAGACGTGTTGAGACAGGCTTCTCCTAGAGCTGGGGGCTGCTCTGGGGGCTGCTCTCAGCAGCACTCAGTGCCCATCCTGGAGCTTGTACTTCCCTTGTATCTCCCTGTCCCTGCCTTGTTCAGGCAGCCGGGCACCGCAGGCTGTGCTTGCAGCAGCAGAGCTGAGCTGTGCAGGAAACTGTCCCAGCCTGGGCTGGCCGAGGGCAGGGCAGAGGGGTTCTGGGAGACCGTAGGGTGTCTTTCCTGAGGGACCTGGCCATTCCTTCCTCCCCTCCTGTCCCATCCCCAGGACAGGAAGTAACGGTGGCCTCTCTACATTTTTGCAGTGCAAAACATCTGCTTCTGTGTCACTAGAAATGGGGAACTACTTCTCCTCCTCGAGTCCCAGTCCACCGCAGAGTGCTGAGAACAGAGCCGCTGAGAATCCAGCCACTGGGAATGCAGTCACAGAGAACGCAGCCACTGAGACTGAGTGGTGCTGCCCCATCTGCAGGGACAATAAGGAGGGTATTGGCTATATGATACTCGGTCACCACAAGTTTTGCTTCCCCTGTGGAGTGCGCTGGCTGAGGGAAAGTGCAACCTGCCCCATGTGCACGGAAAAGTTGACGGATCTCTTGCTTGAACTGCAGTTTAAAAATACTCAGGGCTATTCTGCAGTCCAAGTCCAAGACCATAGAGAGTCACCAGCTGAAGAGTTATCAGCTGAAAACCATCAGGATGAGCAGGAGGTTGTGGGGCCAGTGCCTGTGGCTCAGGGGGGTGGTTTCCCTCCTCACGTTTGGGCGAAATTTTTCAGCAGCCACCCAGGTCGCATCAGGCCCCTGGTGCAGTGGTTTCATCGGGAGCTAACAGTGCTCTTCCAGAAAACCTGGGAGGATGTGACTGAAATGGAAACCATCTTTGTGAACCCCCTGTGCATGTTTGGGCTGAACGAGGAAGCGTTATTGGCTGAACTACAGCCCTTTCTGAAACAACACTCACAGAGATTAATTCACCAGATCTTCACCACTGTTGTGTGTCTGTGTAGCAGCGAGATCCAGCAGTACCTGGCCCAGCAGGCGCCCCATGCTGCCAGGGGTGAAGGTGAGGACTCTGCTGTCAGCATCAGTCCCACTACCTCCAAGGAGAGCATTCCCGTGCCCCAGTCATCCTCCTCCAGCTCTGCAGGCTCTGATGTGGAGGAGCAAGCCAGCACAGAAGAGACCACCCTTCATGGCACTGCTTGCCACTCCTCATCTGTGCCTATTCCTGCAGGGCAGGATCAGCCCCAGCAGGAGACAGAGACCATGGTGGAGGCCAGTCCTTCTGCTCCTGCCCAGGAAAACATGCCCGGGAGACCTCAGCACTCCACAAAGAGGAGGGCCTCCCATCCCCAAGATTCTCCCCAGCCCTGCAAGAGGATCCACCTCCTTGACAAGGAAGCCAGCACATCAGGGGCCCCATTCCATGGGGGTCCCAGCAGCCCTCCCACTGCACCTGTCCCTGCAGGGCAGGATCAGCCCCAGCAGGAGACAGGGGTTGGTGCAGCAGAAGGCTCCTCTGCTCCTGCAGAGGACAATGTGCCTAGGGGTTCCAAGCGCCCCCCAAAAAGGAGGGCCACCAGCCCCCAGGACTCTCCCCAACCCTGCAAGAGGGCCTGACTCCTTTAAGAGTTCTCCAATTCGAAACAAGTTTTCTCACAGTAGAGAAAACAAAGCTAAATAAAACTAACATCAACAAGACAATAATGGGGTGACAAAACTTATTTAGAATGCCAGTTGCAGTGGGGGACCATCCACATAGCATGTCCCACCGATGATGGTTCACATCTTCTCTTTACCCTTTTTAGGACCCTGTTTATTTCCTCTGTGTTATGGTGGACAGTTATCAGACTCTTTTTTTTTCTTTCTTTCTTGGACTTCATTCAAAATCTTGATCAGATCCTGATGTTTCATCAATTTTTTTTACCAATATAATGTTCTTTCCAATAGTCACAGGTGAGAATTTGTGGTACATAGTGTAATTAGACTTTATCAGTTGGTAGGATACGACTGGTGCCAAGTAAGTAAAGTCACACCCGACAATCTGAACAAAATTACAAATGCAAAAATTAGAATGATTCTTGCTATCTAGAATTGTCTCATCTATTACTATAGAAATGCAAGCAGTTCTTAAACATACACAACCTTGGCCAATATATAGAAGTGCAGTCTTCTGATTAGTGTCTGGATGGATCTCAAAGTGACAGATGAGTCTCTGGAACTCCAAAATGGTGCATTATCTCTTGTATTAATGTTCTGGTTACCTCTGAGCCTTAGCTGTTCTGGTAGGGAATGCCTCTGGCCAACCTGAAAAGGTATCGGTTAGTACTCACAAATATCAATACCCCCTTTTCTTGGAAGTTCTAAAATAATCACTTTGCCATTGTCATCCATTGTCATGCCTTTGCCCATTTGGCCCATTTCCAGCGTGGGGGTATTTTGGATTAGTCTGGAGGCAAATATCACACTGCTGAGTCACTTGTCTCACAGCAACGTGTACATTTTTGCTACAATTTCTCTGTTTAGGCATTTCTACAGGGCCTTTGTTCCCCAATGCCTTTTTCTATGCTTCTCCTTTACTAAAATCCATATGATTAATTTACCTTGTGGAGTGAGAACTCATTCCTCCTCGTTATATGACCCTTCCAAATCTGCAGTGAGCTTTTGATCTTCTTTTGTATATTGGGGCCCTCCTTCCAGGGAGATTCACCCATTAGGGGTCAAAGCCCCTTCTCTTTTTACCTCTCCTTTGGCTGCCTGTTTTGCCTCTCTGTCCTCCAGTTCATTTTCTCTTTCCAGTTCCGAATTCACTTTCTGTTGTGCTTTGATTTGCATGGTTGTTACCTTCTCGGGGAGCTGGACTACTTCCAATAGCTTCAGGATGTCCATGTTTGATGCGTTTAGCCTGTGAGTTCAATAACTCCTTTTCCTTCCTGATTGCTCCGTGTGCATGTACAGCTCCGAATGCTCACCTCAAATCTGTATAGATATTTGCAGCTTTGCCTTTAGCCAAGTCCAAGGCACGGGTCAGAGTAAATATCTCTGCCTTTTGTGCAGAGGCATTCGTGGGTAAAGGTCCTAACTCTGTTATGTCTTGACTAGTGATAATGGCATATCCAGAATGTCTTTTACCGCTTAGGACATAACTGCTTCCATTCATGAACCAATCTTCAGCACTTCCCATAGGACTGTCCTTTAAGTCCGGATGGCTCGAGTATATTGCCTCAGTTTCCAGTCAGTCATGATGTACTGGTTCCCCTGTGTTTCTGCTAAGAAAAGAGGCTGAAATGACAATCTTAGTAATTACAGTTTTCTACCACTGCAGTCTGATATTTAAGAAACCTTTGTAGGAAAAACCAGTGTCCACCTTTCTCTTCCAATACAGCAGACATTTTATGGGACACCAATATAATCATTCTCTGGCCCAGGGTGAATTTTCGAGCTTCCTAGATATCTAGTATTGCAGCTGTAACCACTCGCAGGCAACCAGGCCAACCTTTTGCAGTTGCAGCCAATTGTTTGGAAAAGTATGCAACTGCTGGGTGATACGGGCCCGGATCCTGTGCCAATATTAGAGGAGAAAAAAGATAGCTTACTCCCATCTGAGAGTCTCAAGGCTAGAGCTGACATCTGTTTCAGTAGTTCAGAGGCCTGTATAGCTTCTTTATTCCTTTGAAGGTGTTTCTGTTCAGTGGTTGTCAGTGTGTATAGGAGTTTAACAAACAGTCAATCCACAGTCAGCACCACTCAGTCATTCCCAGGAAAATTTGTAACTCTCTCACTGTTTGCAGTCTCGGAGTTTGCATATTGCCTCTTTTTGGGGTTGTCCCAAAGTTCTCTGCCCAGTGCTGACTTTGTAGCCCAGGTAAATCATCTTGTGCTGCATTATCTGGGCCTTCTTTTTGGATATCCCTTGAGTCCTAGAAAGTTCAGTAAACTCACCGTCTAGGTCATACAAGCATCCCTTGTCCTGGTGGCAATCAGGATATCGTTCACATACTGCAACAGTTTTTCTTCCTCAGACGGAGCTTCTCAGGACTCAAGATCTTTTGCAAGTTGATTGCCAGATATAGTAGGGCTGGTTTGAAATCTGCCCATCCAGTTCCACCCACCCCTTGCCATGGGCAGGGACACCTCCCACTGGACCAGGCTGATCAAGGCCCCATCCAAGCTGCCCTTGAACACCTCCAGGGAGGAGGCAGCCACAGCTTCCCTTGGAAACCTGGACCACAGCCTCACCACCTTCTTTATGAAGAATTTCTTGCTAACGTCTAATCTAAATCTTCCTCCTTCCAATTTAAATCTATCCCCCCTCATCCTATCCCTTCATTCCCTTGTAACAAGTCCCTCCCCAGCCTTCTTGGTGACCCACATCATATACGGGACGGATGCTATAGGGTCTCCCTGAAGCCTTCTCTTTTCCAGGCTGAGGAAATTCCATGAGAAGATAAATATTTCTTTGGAAAATCCCTTTTGAATGGGCATGGGGTTGGTGGAGGTTTTTTGTGAATGATGACAAGCAGGCATCCTGGGGCCCAGGACAACCTCCTCAGGGCACTCTTCAAGGCACAAGGTCTCTGCACATGCTGCTCTACGGAAATGTTTTTTGACTTGCAGGCTGAGTTAAAAAGAGTTTATTAGATGAAAGGGAAAAAAAAGATAAAAAAACCAACATAAATTCAAACCTAAAACCAATGCAAATTCCATCACTTCCCACCTCTCTCAAGAAAACTGACACCCCTCCAGTCCATCACCACCCATCACCTTGAACAATAAAAATCTCCACTTCTTTCTTCTTCTGCCACACTTTCTATAGCTGAGCATGGCATCTATGTTATGGGATCTCCCTCTGCTCCGCCGGGGTCAGCTCTCCTGCCTGTGTCCCCCTGACAACTTCTTGCCCACCCCCAGACACTCACTGGGAGGGAGCAAAGTGAACAACTCTTGACGCTGGGCAAAGGAGACAATCACTGCCCTCACTCTTGTGGCACCAGGACGATGCCACAGAACCCAGTGAGTCTCACATTTCAAAAGTAAAGTGAGGCCCTGGAGTAGGTCTGCCGGGATGGAGTTAGGGGTCTACAGCATGAGGTGTGATCGCCCCACCTGCAGGGGGAGGGGAGGCGAGGGGAGAGCCTGGAGCTTGGGGATAGAGGGAAACTGCCCTTTTGGGTCCCAAAACCTGGGTTTTGGGTACAAGGCCTCATGTTTGAGTTCCAAGCCTCCCTTTTAATGTTGCAATGACTTATTATAAGGACGAGAGTGTCATTTTTCATACCCAGTGTCTGGGGTTTTTTTATGTCCAGAGCCTCAGTTTCAGAGGCAAATGCCCTTACAAGGGCAAATCTCATATTTGGCCCCCAAAAGCCTCCTTTTCAGGGAACAAAACTTCACTTTAGAATCAAGCCCACAATTCTGAAAGCTCAAATCCTCATTTTGAGCCTCTCCAGTCCAATTGTGAAGATGTGAATCATTCCTGTTCACTACCACAGCATCTTTTCAGGGCACAGAACCTGAGGTCAGGGTTCAATGACTCAGTTTCACTTTGAAAGCACCATTTATAGGACCCAAACCCTCCTTTGGGAGTTCCAGGTGCCCATGTGAAGGATTCAACACCTCTTTTACAACTCAAAGTGTCAAAGTGAATAGCCAAAGCCCTGCAGTCGGGACCAGAGGTTCATTTCCTGGGGCCAAAGAGGAACCAAGATGTTGCTCTCCCCTGCAGGGTGAAAAAACTCACTTATAGCATTGCACCCATCCCTTTCTTGCCCAGTGTCTCAAGTTTTGTGGTGATCAGGATTCCAACCTGATTTTTAGGACTCAGAGATCTTAGGACTTAAAGTTACATTTTAAGAGTCAAAACTCTCTGGTTTTGTGCCTAATAACTCCTGCTTTGGTGCCTCCTAGGAGCTGGAACCTCTGCTCCTGGTTATTTTCCACATGGGGGATATTCCCAGGCCAGATGGTCGCATTTTGCTTTAACTGTGACAGCCTCGCCCCATGCTCCTTCACCCTGATCGGATTTGTTTCGCAAGTGCTGTATCGCTGACTCCCAGCTGTGTATGGAGCCATCCTGGCCTGGATGCTGAAGATCCTTTCCAATTAAGCTGCCTGCTTGTTTGTGGGACCCTTAGAGAGGATTCTGGCAATAACAGAAGGCAGAGGCAGTGCCTGGTGGCACAGGACAAGCACCTACAGGGTGTGAGCTCTGCCCTGGCTCAGCTCTGGGTTCGGTGTGGGGCTGCATGGGGCCCTGCATGCTGGGAAACGGCCTTGGGGCAACCAGCACTCCACACTGGGTCTGTATTTTCTAAACTGATTGTCTCTGGTTCTGAAGAGTTTTATCTGTTGGTCTCCAGGACAGGTCTGTGGGATGTACTGCTGCTGCCTTCCTGTGCCAGAGGATGGTGCAGGAGAACTGTTTGTGCAGTTGGTGCAGCAGAACAGGGCAGTGGAGAGGAACAGGGGTCTGCTGCACCAGAAACTGCTGGGAGGGGAGTAACCGGACTTCCATTAATCCTTATGACTTCTGTTCCTTTAAATATCCTTAGGAACATTGTTCCCTTAAATATCCTTATGACCTTTGTTCCCTGATGTCTTTTCTCCAAAGCCTTTCTGGACCTGCAGGGAGAGGAACTATGGGCACAGGTGGAGGGGAAAAGAGTCCCAGCACAGCAGCCCTGCCAGGCACCAGCACTTGATCTCCCACAGCTCTTCTCTCTCCACTGCTTCATTCTCCTCCTTACCCCTTGCCTTGCTGTAAGGCCTGAGGCCTCTGAGCTTGGTCACAGCCGTGCTGCGTGGCAGTGCTGCACCCCCAGGCTGGGACAGGCAGTGGGCACTTGTGGGACACAGCAGCCTTTCCATGAAGCAAGGGGATCTCCTCAGAGCAGTGCTTCTTCCATAGTTTCTCTCCAGAACATGCCCAAGAGGAGGGCCTGCAGACGAAAACATCCAGGTGCAAAGAACTGCATGCGTGTGCAGGGTCAGGGCAAATAACACTGTTCTCACACAGCCAAACCTCCTCCATGGACAAGTACAGCAGGGTCTGATCTGTTCCTGTGTGTGCTGGACACCCTGGGAAATCTCCCAAGGGCAATCATCCTGGAGTAGCCCCTCACAACCACCTTTGCCAGGGCTGGCCTCTTCCCCCAGCTTGAAGTGGTTCCTTGTCCCTCTGTGGAAGGACATGAAATCACTTTGTCAGAGGTCCACAACTGCATTGTTGAGAGGACATATGACCAAACAAGGGTCACAGAAGTAATCAGGTCACATCAGGTTTGGGTGTCAGAAGAGTAATCACACACTCCGGTTACAGAAAGGTCAGGTCATAGTAGGGTCAGAAAGGAATCAGGCCCTAAAGGAGTCATAGAAGAAACAGTTCATAAAAGGGTGATAGCAGAGTCAGGTAATAGAAGAGCCAGGTCAGAGTAGAGTCATGGAAGAGTTGGGTCATAGAAGATTCAGGTCACGAGCTAATTAAATCATAGATGAGTCAGGTCACAGAAGAGTCATAGGAGACTCAGGACATAGAAGAGTTGGGTCATAGAAGAATCGTGTCATACAAGGTTCATGTAAGTGTTACAGAAGGGACAAAGAAGAGCCATGAAAGGGTAGGGTCATAGTAGAATCAAGTTATGGAAGAGTTACAAAGGAGTCTCATCAGAGAAGAGCTGGGTCACACATGGAAGAGTCAGGACAGAGAGTTTGACTGGAAAGATGTTCCTTAGAGGATCTACTGCAATTGTTCATACTGGTGCATTGCAGAGAGTTTTCCTAGTCGTGTTATGGAGAAAGAGTTCAAAGAGCTTCTAATAAAAATGACATTTCATTGTCAAGGGTGCACTTTATTTTTCAGTTTGGAGAAAAGGTGATAGAAGCATTGTCTGATAGGAACTGATCCAGGGTCAAGGATTAAGGAGACCTGAACTTCTCAGAGAAGCTGTTCTTTTTGCTCTGACACAGCATGGAAAACCTTGCTCCTCAGCATCTCAGCCTCACCACTGCCCGTGTCTCACACTTGGGAATCACATCCCTTTTCCTAACATCACCCTTCTCCCCTGCCCTTTGCAGCTGGGAGCTCCAGCTCCTTCGTTCCCCCTGCTCTCCTTAGAGCCCCAGCTGCACAAAACAATGGAGGGATTGCTCTGAGTTTGGAAGAAACAAAACAAACCAGAGAAGATTCACCTTGAAAATAAACGCCACTCCTCTCCTGTGTCCCCAGGACAAGCTGCCACCCATGAGGTTCACTTTCCACAAGGCAGAATCATGCCAGAAATGCTTTAGACAGAAAGGAAATGATGAAATAACCACAATTAAACAGTCAAGTGAAGGCAGAATCAGACCAAGCAGGGACAGGCAGGACAGCTTTGAATTCCCTGAAGCTCCAAGCAGTGACTGAGTGGTTAGGAAGTACCTAAGGGATCAAAGAGTGAGAGGAAGGAAATGGGGAGAGCAACGGCCAGGGCTTCTATACAGCGTGCTGCTGGAAAGGGGATGTCAGCCACGGTCAGGTGATTCAGGAGAGGTGGGGAAAGGTGGATGATGGGGGAGATGAATTGATGACTGACAGAGGTAGTATTGGCATTGCAGATGTGAGGTGGGAGGGCATAGATGAGTGATTGTCAATGACATTATGAGAACTCATTGTGATCATGGGTTATAATGGTTGTTTTGTAGTTTATATAACAGGTTGGAAGAGACTGATAATGATTAATCAATTCTTTAAACACTAAACCATGTCCCTCAGCACCTCATCTACCTGTGCCTTAAACCCCTCCAGGGAAGGTGAATCAACCACCTCCCTGGGCAGCCTATTCCAACGACCCTTTCTTAGGAGGAAAAACTTCCTCCTAATCTCTAGCCTAAATCTCCCCTGGTGGAGCTTGAGGCCATTCCCTCTTGTCCTGTCCCCTGGCACTTGGGAGAAGAGCCCAACTCCCTCCTCTCCACAATCTGCTTTCAGGTAATTGTAGAGAGCAATGAGGTCTCCTCTCAGCCTCCTCTTCTCCAGGATAAACAACCCCAGCTCTCTCAGCCGTTCCTCATCAGGTCTGTTCTCCAACCCCTTCACCAACTTTGTTGCTCTTCTCTGGACTTGCTCCAGAGCCTCAACATCCTTCTTGTGGTGAGGGGCCCACAACTGAACACAGGATTCAAGGAGTGGTCTCACCAGTGCTGAGTCCAGAGGGAGAATAACTTCCCTGGACCTGCTGGCCACATCGTTTCTGATCCAAGTCAGGATGCCATTGGCCTTCTTGGCCACCTGGGCACACTGCTGGCTCATGTTCAGTTGTCTGTCGACCAACACCCCCAGGTCTTTCTCCTCCTGGCAGATTTCCAGTCAGACTTCCCTGAGTCTGTTGCTCTGCATAGGGTTGTTGTGCCCCAAGTGCAGGACCCGGCATTTGGCCATGTTAAACCTCATGCCATTGGACTCTGCCCAGGGGTCCAGTCTGTTCAGATCCCTTTGCAGAACCTCCCTACCCTCCAGTAGATCAACACTCCCACCCAGCTTAGTGTGTCTGCAAACTTGCTCAGGGAGCACTCGATGTCTTCATCCAAGTCATTGATGTAGACATTGAACAGGGCTGGACCCAGCACTGAGCCCTGGGGAACCCCACTTGTCACTGGCCTCCATCTGGACTTAACACCATTTGCCATCTCTATAGGCCATCCAACCAATTTTCCAACCAGGAGAGTGTGCGCCTGTCCAGGCCAGAGGTGACAGTTTCCGCAGCAGAATGCTGTGAGAAACTGTGTCAAAGGCTTTGCTGAAGTCTAGGAAGATCCATCCACAGCCTTTCCCTCATCCAGCAGCCAAGTCGCTTTGTCATAGAAGGCGATCAGGTTAGTTTGGCAAGACCTGCCTTTTGTGAAGCCATGTGGACTGGGCCTTATTCCCTTGTTCTCTTGCATGTGCTTCATGATAGCTCTCAAGATCACCTGTTCCATGACTTTCCCTGGCACTGAGGTCAGACTGAGAGGCCTGGAGATCCCTGGATCCTCCCTGCAACAGGCATCTAATAGATCCAAAAGATGACTATCGCCCCCGTCCCTTCCCCAAGCAGCCAACAGCCGTCCCCATACTCTCCAAAACCATGACTTTCACCTCAAATTCCCTGAAATTTCTCTTTAAAGTCCCTCAAATATGATTTTTTTTACCCCAAATTCCCTCTTTAAGTTCCCTAAAATGCCACCTTCACTTCAAATCCCCTCAAATTCCCTCCAAAACATGACTTTCAACCCAAATCCCTCCCCACACACCCCCAAACCATATCTTTCCCCTCAAATATCTCAAACTCCCGCTCATACTATCTCCAAATATTTTTACCCCAAGTCCTGTTGCAAACTCCCTCTAAATCCAACTTTTACCACACATCTCCTCACAAATGCCCCCAAAAGAAAACTTTACACCCCAATGCATTTCAAACTCCACCAAACCATGACTTTCACCTCTAATCTTCTCATTTCCCCTCAAACTGCCCCAAAAATTTGATTGTTTTCCCCCACATCCCCTCACAAAATCCCCAAAAATTAAACTTTTACCATGCACCTCCTCACAACATCTCTAGGACTATTTACACCCCAAATCTCTTCCCCAAATTTCCCCAAACCATGTCTTTCACATCAAATACTCTTGTGATTTTCTTCCAACTCCCCCATATGTGATTTTTTTACCCTAAATGCCCTCACTAAATCCCTTAGTGCTTGCTCCCAGGTCGGCAGTATCTCAGCTCAGCAAGAGCTATGACAATCGCTTCCTTTGGCCTTGCCGGCTCCTCTCTGTGGCTTCTGGAGGCCAGTGACAAGTGGGGTTCCCCAGTGCTCAGTGCTGGGTCCAGCCCTGTTCAATGTCTTCATCAATGACCTGGATGAAGGCATCGAGTGCTCCCTGAGCAACTTTGCAGATGACACTAAGCTATGTGGACGCGTCGATCTGCTGGAGGGTAGGGAGGCTCTGCAAAGGGATCAGAACAGGCTGGACCACTGGGCAGAGTCTAATGGTATGAGGTTTAACATGGCCAAATCCCGGGTCCTGCACTTGGGGCACAACAATCCTATGCAGAGCTATAGACTGGGAGAAGTCTGTCTAGAAAACTTCCAGGAGGAGAGGGACCTGGGGGTGTGGGTTGACAGTGACTGACCATGAACCAGCAGTGTGCCCAGGTGGCCAAGAAGGCCAATGGCATCTTGGCTTGTATCAGAAATGGTGTGACCAGCATGACCAGGGAGGTTATTCTCCCTCTGTACTCAGCACTGGTGAGACCACTCCTTGAATTCTGTGTTCAGTTGTGGGCCCCTCAGCACAAGAAGGATGTTGAGGCTCTGGAGCGAGTCCAGAGAAGAGCAAGGAAGCTGGTGAAGGGGCTGGAGAAAAGGTCTTATGAGAGGTGGCTGAGAGAGCTGGGGGTGTTCAGTCTGGAGAAGAAGAGGTTGAAGGGAGACCTCATTGCTCTCTACAACTACCTGAAAGGAGGTTGTAGAGAGGAGGGAGCTGGGCTCTTCTCCCAAGTGACAGGACAGGACGAGAGGGAATGGCCTCAAGCTCTACCAGGGGAGGTTCAGGCCTGACATAAGGTAAAACTGTTTCACAGAAAGTGTCATTGGTCACTGGCAGAGGTTGCCCAGGGAGGTGGTTGATTCACCTTCCCTGGAAGTGTTTAAGGGATGGGTGGACGAGGTGCTGAGGGACATGGTTTGCTGTTTGATAGGAATGGTTGGACTCAATGATCCAGTGGGTTTCTTCCAACCTGCTGATTCTATGATTCTATGAAACACAACCATGTCCAGACAGGATGGTTCATTAATTCCAACCTGAAAAGGCTAGTGGGTTTTTGTGCTCTAACAGCCTCTGATTTAGTTTCCAGCCAGTAGCATTTTTTTGGAATGAAGAACAAGTCCTGGTGTCTGCCTCGCAGGCTTTGTGCTCTGCTCCTCACTGATTTGCATCCCCTGAACAAGCTGCCTTGCAGGAAGACTGACTGTCTAGACTTAGCATGACAGAAAATCCTTTGAGTGTGTTTGCAAGATAGATGTTTGGAGAAACACATCAGTGATAAAGACGTCACATATAATAAGCCCGAATGACCTCAGACTCTAAATATTCTCTATTTATTGGGAGTTACAGCAGCTTTGCATCTCCAGCAGTCAGGTATCAAACACCTGAACTTTCAGTGATCATGTCAGGAGCTTAAATTGAAGCGGAATGGCAGGATAAATATATCTGTGATAGTGTGGGCTCCATAATCATCCTGAAACTTTTTCTTTTTATAATCTGACAGCATATTGAGTGAACATCTGTGGAGCAGAATTTGTTAAGAGGGAAGGGGCTTATCCAAATTACACAGATTACATGCTTCTTATGGGCCCACTATTACCAACTGACAGTCACAAATTTATTCTACCTTTACAGCAAAAGAGAGGATAAGGCGGAGGGATATTCTAGTCTCTCTGTAGCCACTGTTTTATCCTTCTTTATCCCACTGCTGCACCTGCTAACTCCCCACAGCACCGGGGCTTCATAAAACTGGGGCTTCAAGTTCTTCTCCTGAGCGGAAGGGACTAAGGCCTCCCTCGGGCTGCAGACGGACCAGCACTCATTCCATTTCCCAACACGGTGAAAGAGAGCAGCCCCGTGGGGCCTCCCTCCTCCACCTCCATTTTCATCATGATACAGCACGTTCAGTCCCCGTTTGGGAACAGAAGGAGGCCAAACTCAGGGCAAAAGAGATTAACAGGGATCTGAGACACAAGGCAAATTGAGTAAATTATGGACAAACCATGTGGGAATCCACTTGAGGAAAGCTCCATCATTGTCTTCTCTCTATTTGTGTGTGTATATCATAGAATCACCAGGCTGGAAGAGACCCACCGGATCATCGAGTCCAACCATTCCCATCAATCTCTAAGCCATGTTCCTCAGCACCTCAGTTCTAGGGACTTTCCAGCCCCTGTGGAGATTCACC
>JAUMJK010002955.1:0-15292 GCA_033558105.1 Coccyzus lansbergi
CGTCATCCCATGACATCCCTGGAAGAGCATGGGGCTGCTGGGACAGAGGCTGGGGCTACTGTGGGTGGCATCCTTCCTGAGGACTGGGCAGTACTTTTCCAATGACACCAGCATCTCCTTGACCCCACGCTGCCCCGACTGTGCCAAGAGCTCAAGGCGATCTATGAACAGCAGTTTTTCCTGGCCATGGAAGGAGAGAGGCGGATCCTGTTCATCCTGTGCCATTTTGGGCTGGACGAGGAAACCCATCTTCAGGAAACACACAGCCTCACTGGTCCATGGCCTCATCTGTACCATTGTGGAGCTGTGTGGCGAGGAGGCGCAGAGGCTACTATGCTTCTACACTGCTGGGTATGAGGCGGACAGCCCTGCGGGCAGCTCTGGCCCCACCACCTCCCAGGGGCACACTGACACCCACCCCCCAGCCTCCTCCAGCAGCCCTGCAGGCTCTGACATGGAGCTGCCCAGCACGTTACAGGCCACCCACGACCAGGATCCCAGCCTGCCCCCATCTGCCCCCATCCCTGCGGAGCACGAGGAGCCCCACGAGGAGGCAGCAGTGCCAGGTCCCTCGGCTCCCGCCCGGGACTGGAGCCCCTCAGCCAGGTGGCCCCGGCACCCCCGAAAGAGGAGCAGCCCTGGCTCCCAGGACTCCCCACAGCCCCACAAGAGGCCACACCACTGACGGTGCTAGCAGGGCTCATGACACTCTTTAGTCAAGAGAAAGGAAAAAAAAAAATTACTATTTCCCTGGCGCAGTCTCTGGCTTCTGCTCTCTCCCCCTTCCCCTGCTGTCTTTCCTGACCCCCTGTGCCCCACTCCACGTGGCACCAGCATGCTCAGGGGCACAGCCATGGGCCTCTGGAGCCCCAGCCTGGAGCGTTGGAGCCTCCTCCTACAGCAAACACGGCTGCAGCCACGCAATGGAGTAGGTGCTGAGGGCAGAGCAAGAGGGGAAGCCGGTTTTCTCTAGGTCCAATGCCCTCAGCCTGCATCCAGTCCTTCTTGCTGCCCAGCTACCAACAGTTCTGTTCCAGTTTCTCTCCTCTCTCTGGCATCATCCAGGGTAACCTGGCTGGAGGGTCTCTCAAGCAGCTATGGGCAGCGGGCAGGGGTTTCTGAGCCAGAGATGAGCCTTGTGCTCACCATAATTGGCAGGCACAGAGCGATTCCTGCCAGCTCCTTCACTCACAGTAACAAATCCTTCGGCTTCCCCCTGAGACAGCCCTGCTTGTTTGTCCACTCCTTGTTTGTTCAACAGAGAAAGTGGTGAGGGATGAAGGGGTCATCCCAGATCCCAAATCGACTCCTTGCTAGAGCTGGCACTCAGTTTCTGCCCCTGGGCCCAACTGCCTGTCAGACCTTTCCCAGCTGCAACACTGTGACCCAAATCCCTGCAGCCAGCCCAGAACACAGCATGAAAGCCTCCATGTGCCAGCACCAAGTGCTGAGAGCAGCAGCTCCAGCCAGGCAGCGCTGGGGCCATCCCACAGCTCACGGGGACAGCAGCCCCACCACTGGTAGCCAAGCGGCATCAGGACTGTTCCACAGCTCCCCAGCACCACAGACCAGCAGCCCCAGCAATGTGGGACCAGGGCCGTCCCGTGGCTCCCCAGGGCTTGAAGGCAGCAGCTCCAGTGCCCCTGGGCTCAACGCCTGTGAAACACAGCTCAGCAGCCCCAGTCCCAGCAGCCGAGCAGCACTGCTCATAGAATCATGGAATCAGTGATGCTGGAAAAGGCCTCTCAGCTCATCCTGTCCCACTGTCTGCCCAACCCCACCATGCTGACCAAACCCTGTTCCCAAGTGCCACAGACACACACATTTTCCCTTAGATGGGGAATGAGGATGTGAGACGGCTGTGCCCAAGAATAGACAAACCAGTCTGGATTGTACCAAAGGTCCTTCAGGCCAGACATTCTCTGTCTAGTTGTGGACAGTTTCTGAAGCGACAATTCCTGAAGTACAAGAACTGAGAATTAAACACATTGATTCACAATTTTGGAAAAGGTATATATTTAATAATTTCACTGAATAGCTCACAAGACAGTTTGTACTTATGAGCAGTTCATCCTGCATATGAATACATTAATTTTATGATAATATGCAACAATCTTGCATCAAATGCACCATGAAAAGAGCAGAAAACCCATTCTGTACTTGCAGTTCAATCTACAGCATAGGTATCTATGAAACCATGTTTGAAACTGTTACAATCTGAACATAAGCAGTATAAAATGATTCCAGGGTAAACAAATTCTCGTATTTTCTCTATTAAGTAAATGAATTTTATTAGTGATGTTAATAAAATATGACATTTAGAGATATGAAAACATTTGTATATGTATATATCTGTATATATCTGTTCACACACACACAGATGAACATGGAATTGTAGAATCACAGAATCACCAGGTTGGAAAAGACCCACCCGATCATCAAGTCCAACCATTCCCATCAATACACGTATCCATTTTTATTTCTCTATAAGGCAAAATATTTTTCTATAAGGCAAAATACTGAGTTTCAAATGGAGTTGTAAGTGTGCTCCTCAGGAGTTTTGAAGGGCCCTCATGTCTTATCCTCTTTTAGTTGCTTAGCTCATATGCTGAAAATGTCAATTTAAAACAGAAACTTGTGTATCCTTTGTGGAAATCAGCTCTATAGAATACAGTAAGGCTAAGAATCATAAACAACATACTCAATATCACTCTGATTTATAATACCTAACTACAGCTGCCTCTAACCTAAAGCAAACATAGTTCTGAAGCTGATTTTAGCATTGTTACTACAGGTCAAGACCAAGATTTCAAAAGACTATTACGATTTCAAGTGACCAGTTTTAACTATTGTTTTTAAGAGCTTAAACAACATTGAATGAATTTGTACAACCATTTCAAAAGACTTGCTTCACAGTTTCTGAAAAGTGAGGGGGAAAATTATGGTGATAGTTCTACCTGTTACTTCTGTTTTTAGGAAACAATTTATCCTGTGTTCTACATCAAGAATAAAGAATACAAAAGCTCTCAATTCTGACAGTTTTCAACGATCCAGAATGTCATATTAGAGGCAAAAAGAGGTGGTGAGATCATAGGAGTCTTGAGATCTTTGACACTTTTATAATCCTGAGAAGGACAAGACCTTTGTGGATGGTTATATGAGGTGGAAGGAGGATCCTTTTTCAGTTTTCAGTTTCTGCCCCAAGCAGATTGTTTGTAACAATACTCTATCTTAGTCTTTTCTTCCTCCCACACTTTGAACTTTTACTTGCATATCTAACACTTAGATATGACCAGTCACCTACATTTTTTTTCATCAATGAAAAGGAGTTGGTAGTGGTTACAGTGTTTGCTTACATCCTAGAAAAAATATCTTAAGAACACAAAGTACGATGTCTTGAGAGAGTCTGCTCTTTTCTATTACCTTTAAAAGGGAACCAGTTCCTCAACCCAGATGGAAATGTCTCTACAAGGTGCCTGAAGATGAGTGAGATAAATCTTATCCACTGGGTGTTACCATTTTGTACAGGCTCCTGTTCACACAACTTCTCAGTCCACCCAGTGTGCGATTGACTGCAGTCAAAAGTCTTACTGGAGTGCTTACAAGCATATTCTAGTTAGTCCTGCCATGTCTCCTTTCAGCTGAATTGTAAGGCACACAGAATCTTATTTAGCAGTTGTAAAATTTGATCCTATAACAGTCAAGAGGTGCTGGATCAGTATATTCTTCCATCTAATTGCACGGTGAGGGGGGAGAAATATTTAACTCTTCTGTGCACTGATCAGAAATACAACTCGGCTCTCTGTAAGACCTCTTCTATTTATATTTGTTTTCTTTGTTATGAACATGGGGATGCTTTTTCCATAAAACCGATATTTGAATGTTAAATGGAGATGATTATATAGTATGGTCAAGTCAATCCACACACTTATAGCTTATGTCTAGACATATTTCAGTGTCATCATCAGGTAAATATTTGACTGCAGTGTAAGACTGCTGGAAATGCTCTTGAGTGCATTTTACAGTGATGGAGAAGCAATTGTACTTCTAGTAAGCACACTTTGTCAATCTTAATATTCACAGAAAGTTGCAAGCACACCTGCTTGTCTTCTGAGATTTCTAGCTATGTGAAATTATGAATTGCGTGTATCATAATAAGCCTTTAGAAAGTTCTATAACACATTTGTTGGGATTTGAAACTGCTAAGAAAATAGTAAACAGCTTGGTGACACTTGCTGCAGCAGTAACATTAAAAACCCTGTCAAACAGAAGCCGTTTATCACCAACCCATACTGAGGAGGCAATTCAAGGCAAACTTAATCTGCACTGCTTCTATACTAGTGGAAGAGCCATTTGATAAAAAAAAAAAAAAAATATGTCCCAAAAAGGGAAAACCTTTCAGTACAGTATAAAGTAAAACAGTTCTCTCTGATGAGAACTGAAGTTATCTTGTCTGCTCAGCTTCTTACATTCAGCATGTATTGTATGTCTATGGAAACTTACTGCTTTTTTGGCTTCCAGAATTAGTGAATGGAATAGCTAACACTTGCCTAAGTGAATATGTAAAAATTCAGTTGACTTGTATGCCAGGTTTAGTGAGAAATACACAGAATTGCACTCTGAAAATGTGAATACTAGTTTAATATCAGTTCTGCTGTGATAAGCAAGTCAGACAAGTTCATAAAATAGAAACTGAAATTTACTTCTGATAAGTAGATTTTTTTTATTTTTATCATTTTATTGTATGCAAATTCCAAGGAAACTATTTAGATTTGTTTACACTATCTAATTATCCAGCCCTCCCTGAATTAGCTGCCACCCCATTAGCCCCATTCTAGTTCTGCCAGTGTGACAACTATTGTGTTATCTGTCAGGAAGAAAAGGATTTCTTTTAGGCTCTTTCATTTACATTCTTCAACTGTTCTTAAAAATGTTCTCTGTGCATAGAAGATGTAAACATGATAATATAAAATGCATTATTTCCCATTTAAATATTTGTTAGCCAATAGATTTCTGATTAGGTGGAACAAAGGAATTTTACACTATCAGCTGATTAATAGTTTTAAGCTCTGTACCACATTGGTATTGATAAGCTCCTGTGCTCAGATGTGGGTGTAGTGGGGAAGTTCCTTCAGTGTGCTTGGAGGCAAACTGTGTGCTCAGACTTTACTGGTTTCTGACCTGCGAGCCTGAATCTCTGAGCAAACCTCAGTTTTCCACAGGAGCTTTTGAGATTTGGAAATCAAATGATTCAGCTATAGGTGACCCAAAGACATCATACCTGTTGCTTGCAAAGTGAGGTCTAAATCATGGGAGGCTCATCCTCTTTCAATCAAGACTTGCTTTTTCATTACTAATTTTGTGATTTTTATTAACCTATACTAGCGATACTGTTTTGCTGAAATGATGTCGTAGCTTATTATCCAATGGAAAAGCATGACCCAACCTTTCATTTGCTTCAATAGCATAATCTAATTCTATCAGAACAGTGTAAAAAGAATACATTTTAAATGTCACTTGCAAAACCCTTCAATGTTGATATTTTATAAATACACTAATGCAGCGGAACTAATCTCAGCCTGTGTTAACAGTGCTCATGAATCATATTGAGTGTTTAATTACAATGTGAAAAGAACAAATATTGAGAACACGTTACCCAAATTGATTCATTATAAAATAATTAATGTGACGAGCATTGCAAGTAAGCATTTAAGTATACACTTGATATTGTCATTCAAAATTACCTAAGCTAAGGTTAAAGGTGTTATTAAAAACATTAATTTAATTTGTTATATAAAAGTTAGATAATTATCATAAACTGTTGCAAATGATAATGAGAAACACTTTAATGAAGTCTTGGTTTAATTAGCAGGGGTATCATTATGATTTGCCTCTGGGTAATATGGCAGATTATTAACATATTTTCTTTTCATTATGATTAGAGTCTGAGAGAGTTAGTTAACAACTTATATGAAGAAATACAGGTTTACATTTATACCTTTGGTGTGATATTTCATTTACTTACAACAGATTTATTTACTATAAGGATATGATGCATACAATTTTTGAAGCTATCATTCCAAGATAATTCCTGCTTAACCTCTCAGTTGCATGGAATATCCACTGTTAGGAGCATTGTACAAAAAACCCAAACAAAACAAAACTGTTATGGAGCTTGGAAGAACCTGAGTACCTCTCCTTGGTGGCTTTTGACCTTTTCAGATCATCATGCAAAAAATATTTCAAAAATACACTACAATTGTATTCATTCTATGCAAGGCTGTATCTCTAACTCAATATAAGAGTTCCTCTAAAACACAAGATAACTCATGACAGCTTTCTCGGTATAAATTCTGAGAGGAAACAATTTACCATTTTAACTCTAAGATGTTCATAAGTGAGCCAAAACATTGATGTAAAAGATACATTTATAACTCACCGAGTTAATCAGTCTCACTGATTTTTTAAAACTATTTTAAAACTAACTTCTGCATCCCTTGCATGAGAAAAGCACTTGATATAAACATTCAACCGGACACTGTTCTGGCAGGGAGAAACGATTGTGTTTGAAAACTTGTTATCCCCTTCGACTAAGACCGTTTTACCTTCCTCGTCTGTTCTGTTTACTTCAACAGCACTGAGGTATGTTCCTTAGCAGCAAAAGGACTGTAAATCAGGGACAATATATCACTGTGAGAAACTTGGTTTAACTGACAATGATATTCAGCAATGTACAGCACCTGCAGGAGATTAAAAAAGCTTCTGTCATTTTCCATCTTCCTAAAGGTGTCCCAGGTAGATCTAGGGTGTTCCTGTGGGTCCTAGAAGGGTCCTAGTAGGTCCTAAAGGGACCAGCCTCGTATCTGTATGTGTGTGAGTGCCCCCACTTTCTCCTTCCTTTCAAAGTTTTTTTTTTTTGTTTTTGTTTTTTCCTTTTCAGCTTTGCAGAAGTCCAGAGGAGTTAAGGGGGTTCTCTCTCCAGGGGGATGTCAGTTTGCGAGAACACTCTGCATTCCAGTGTCCCTCATCGGCAACCACTGGGCCTTAGTGCAGACAACCTTTAGGGACAATCGAACCAATGATAGAGGAAAATTCAAATGATTCCTTACAAATTACTGAGTGATATTTTGCCACACTAACCCCAAAAAACAGTAGTAACAAGGCTCAAAATTATTATAATGTTAATCACCAAGGGAAGAAAAAGAAGAATTCAGTTATTAGGCCAGGACCTGACAGTCATTTATACCCCAATGATGAAAAAATGTGCTAAGTGATGCATGGCACATATTTTGAATTTACAGGTAGCTCTAACAGATTAACCAGGAAGTATTGATAACCTCTTACCGAGCAGCAAATTGTTTTTCCCTCTGCAAACAGTACAAATAGAACAGAAGCCCTTATGTAGAGAGCGACAGGTTGACGGCCCTACAACATTTCCTGATGGCTCAGGAAAACCTGGAAGAGCAGTACTAACATGGAAAGAAAATGGACAATGTGCAAATACGGAGTAGTTCATATAGTAGAACAATCAACACTAATAGTCAAATTATATACAGTGCTAAAGCTTTTGAACAGCCTCATAGTCCCTTTAATTTAGTTACAGATTCACAAAATGTAGCCAGAGTAGGGCAGCATATAGAAAGAGGATGGTTAAAACAGATAAGCAGTGAGGGATTGCTTTTAAATGTTAAAGCAGTTATGGGTTTGAGTCACAGCTAGAAGAGCAGAACTTCACATGGTGAACATTTGGAGTCACACATCACTGTCAGGATTTATAGTTGAAGGGAATGGGAAAGCAGACAGACTGGCAGCAGGGCCAGTCCAAGGCCCACTACCAACATTATTCAACAAGCACTAATGTCACATAATCTTATCATCAGTCTGCCAAGGCACTACATAGGCAACTTAGAATTTCATTAGATTTAGCCCGGAACGTAATAACATATGCCCAGATTATCAACAAATAACACCATTACAGCCTCGAGAAGCCAACCCCGAGTCCTTGAGTAAAACTTGATTTTCATGAGTATTTGCAATTTTCACTAAGTATTTGGGCTTTTAGGATGATTGTGTTCAGTGCTAGATGTCCAGTGTTAAAATATTCCCCCTCCCCAAGTACCAACCCCTGGCACAGCCCCCTGCTCCCCGTCCCCAACCTCCTGAGCTCAGGTTCTTTCCAGCACACCTGGTGATAGGAATGGGAGGTGAAGTGGAGGGAGGCGGGAGAAGATGCCCCCAACAGTATTGCTGCCTCAGCCCAGCACCAGCACACAGCTCTGCTTGTCCTCCTATTCACAAAAGCCCCACAAACGGGCATTTGGACACCCCCTGCCCAGTGTTTCTCTGTACAAATCGGAGCTGTTTCTTTCTCAGAGAAGTTTTGTTCCTCGTCTTTTCAAAGTTTTGTTGCTGTTCTGTCTATTTCTGGAGCAGAGTTGAGGCCCTGGGGCCCCCCTGGACCCTTCAGGTGAGCCCTGGTGGCACCAAACAGAAACACAGAAAACACAGTTAAATAAAAGTCTTAGTTCCCACCCAGACCCTCTGTGTGGCTTGAGGTCAGCTTGTCACAGCAGCAGAAAAAGGATCACCAGGACCATCCCTCTCAGCACCCCCAGGGTGGTTTGAGTGTGGGGAGGATTTTCCTGGAAGCTGGAGTTGCTTCCTGATCTCCCCCTGAGAGAACTTGTCCAGAGATGGTGCTTTGGGCCCAGCCTTGGCTGCTCCTGCTTGCCCAGGAGCATGAGCGGAGTGGGGAAGAGCTCTTGGGAGGAGATGCCAGGTCGTCCCCCTGAGCTTCTGGTTCTGAAGGAAGCAGTGCCCCCTCTGCCCTCACAGCCAATGGGAACAGCGAACTTGGCACCCAGACCCGCCCCCTCTACCCTCCCATCCAATGGGAACAGCGAACTTGGCAGCCGGTCCCGGCCCCCGGGTAGAAGCAAGAGCTGGGGTTCTTGCACAGCGTCCCCTGCCCCTTGCCGAGGGGATAACACTGCTGGGATGTGCTGGGGACAATGCCAGGCGGTGCTGCCAGACCAGGGCTATCATCGGGGCTCCGGCCCCCACAACTGGGCAAGGACACGCCTGTGCCCCATGGGGCAGCATTGCACATGGTGACAGTGACACCTCCCTGCCCCTCAGCCCTCCCTGAGCCCCACGGGGCCATCCCTGGGGGCAACGAGGGCTCCCGTTCGCTCTCCACTCAGGGGAAACTGTAGAGTTCATTGAAACACAAAAATTTTAATAACTGGATAACACAGAAGAAAAATAGTAGGGACTAATTATTCAGTATAAGGTCTGAAGCTCTTTGAAAAAAGAAAAAGCAGCACATATTTAACTGGCCACCTCCCCTCCTCCTCCCCCAAAGTCTGGCCGAGGAATAGGAAACAAACCTACAGCAACATCTCTCCTTTTGCTTTATTTCCAATCATATGATATGAATTGCCCATCTACAAGAAGGGTCGCAGGGAGGATCCAGGGAACTCCAGACCAGTCAGTCTGACCTCAGTGCCAGGCAAAGTCATGGAACAGGTGATCTTGAGTGCGATCATGAAGCACATGCAAGAGAACCGGGTGATCAGGCCCAGTCAACACGGGTTCACAAAAGGCGGGTCTTGCCAAACTAACCTGATCACCTTCTATGACAAAGTGACTCGGCTGCTGGACGAGGGAAAGGCTGTGGATGGATCTTGCTGGACTTCAGCAAAGCCTTTGACGCAGTTTCTCACAGCATTCTGCTACGGAAACTGTCACCTCTGGCCTGGACAGGCACACACACTCCTGGGTAGAAAACTGGTTGTATTAAGGGTCCAGAGAGTGGTGGGAAATGGTGTTAAATCCAGCTAGAGGCCATTGACAAGTGGGGTTCCCCAGGGCTCAGTGCTGGGTCCAGCCCCATTCAATGTCTTCATCAATGACCTGGATGAAGGCATCGAGGGTACCCCTAGCAAGTTTGCAGCTGACACTAAGCTGGGTGGAAGTGTGGATCTGCTGGAGGATGAGGAGGCTCTGCAAAGGGATCGGAACAGGCTGGATCCATGGGCTGACACCAATGGGATGAGGTTTTACAAGGACGAGTGACGGGTCCGGCACTTGGGGCACAACAACCCTATGCAGAGCTATAGACTAGGAGAAGTCTGTCTAGAAAGCTGCCTGGAGGGGAAGGACCTGGGGCTGTTGGTTGACAGTGACTGAACATGAGCCAGCAGTGTGCCCAAGTGGCCAAGAAGGCAAATGGCATCTTGGCTTGGATCAGAAACAGTGTGACCAGCAGGTCCAGGGAGGTTATTCTACCTCTGGACTCAGCACTGGTGAGGCCGCTCCTTGAATACTGTGTCCAGTTGTGGGTTCCTCAGCACAAGAAGGATGTTGAGGCTCTGGAGCAAGTCCAGAGAAGAGCAACAAAGCTGGTGAAGGGGCTGGAGAACAGGCCTTATAAGGAACAGCTGAGAGAGCTGGGGGTGTTTATTCCGGAGAAGAGGGGGCTGAGAGGAGACCTCATGGCTCTCTACAAGTACCTGAAGGGAGGTTGTAGAGAGGAGGGAGCTGGGCTCTTCTCCCAAGTGACAGGGGACAGGACGAGAGGGAATGGCCTCAAGCTCCGCCAGGGGACATTTAGGATGGAGATTAGGAGGAAGTTTTTCACGGAAAAGGTCATTGGTCATTGGAACAGGTTGCCCAGAGAGGTGGTTGATTCACCTTCCCTGGACGTGTTTAAGGCACGGGTGGATGAGGTCCTGAGGGACATGGTTTGATAGGAATGGTTGGAGTCGATGATCTGGTGGGTCTCTTCCAACCTGGTGATTCTATGATTCTCCCAAGGGCCAGGGCACAGGACGAGAGGGAATGGCCTCAAGCTCCACCAGGGGAGGCTCAGGATGGACAGCAGGGAGGAATATTTCCTGGAAAGGGTTACTGGGCCCTGGAACAGGGAGGGGGTTGAGTCCCCTTCCCTGGAGGGGTTTAAGGGACGGGTGTATGAGGTGCTGCGGGACATAGGTTAGTGGTTGACAGGAATGGTTGGACTTGATGGACTTTTCCATCCTGCTGATTCTATGATTCCATGTTAGGGGTTGATAGGGGGATTGAGATGGTCTGGAGTTTTGTTGGGGGGTCCTCGGTAGATTTGGAGGGGTCTTGGGGGAGTTGAGGGGGCCCTGGGGGAGTTTCGAAGTGTTCTGTGGGGTAATGAGAGGATCCTGGTGGGTTTGGGGGGTGTTGAGAGGGATCTGGGGTGAGGGCTGGGGGAGTCTGGGGATCCTGGAGGGCTTTGGGGTTTGTGTGGAGTGAATTAGGGTGCCTTGAGGGGCTTTGGAAGGGGTCTTAGGGAGATTGAGAGGGACCTGGAGGGGATTCGTTTGGGCCTTAGGGAGATTGAGAGAGTCTGGGGAGGTTTGGGGTGGTTGCCGGGGAGATTTGGGGGGATCTTAGAGGGATTGAGAGGATCCTAGGGGTATTTGGGGGGCCATGAGGGGGGTGGCTGGGGAGTCTGAGGAGGGTTTGGGTGCATCTTGGAGGGGTTGAGAAGGAGCTGGGAGGGGGTTTAGAGGTCCGAAGGAGGGGGGTAAAGGGGTCGGGGGAGTTTTGGGGGTCCTGGAGGGCTTTTGGGTGTAAGGGGGGATGGGGGCGTTGTGGGTACCTTAGGGGGATTGAGAGGGTCCTGGGGGAGAATTTGGAGGGGCTTGAAGGGTATTTGGGGAGGGTTCAGTGGTCCAGGGTGGGGGGGTTGAAAGGTTCTGAAGGAGTTTGGGGGATCCTGGGGAGTCTGGGTGTCTTAAAGGGGTTGAGAGGAAACTAGGAGGGGTTTGAGGGGTCCTGGAGGGGATTCTGGGGGGTCTTAGGGGGATTGAGAGGGTTCTGGAGGGGGCTTGGGGAGGGTCCTGGGGGAATTTGGAGGGGTTTTAGGGGGACTGAGAGGGCCCTGGGGGAGGCTTGGGGGGTCCTCATCACAGACTGGCTTGGTTTATTGCCCTAACTTTAAAAATGTAGAGCCAGGGTACAGAAAAATTAAATCCCAAGTAGATTCTCAATGCTCAGAGCACTTTCTTAACCAAAGAGACACGAGTTGTCTGCATGTAGCTAGTTGGCAGGCCAGACACTTTCTCCGTGTGTCTAAAGAATGCCTCATCAGACATTTACAGACCAAAACCAGATGAAGTGCTTCTTGTAGAGGAGAATTTCTCATTTCACCTCCTCACAAGCTCTAAACCAGCCAGGGATGGTTGGACAGCAGAGACCTGCACCCCTAGACAGCAGTTTGCTGGTACAGGGATTATTTCTGCTCTCTTTTTATTCCTTTCAGTCCCTTCTCTGAGCTCTGGCAAGGTCAAGCATCCAGCTGGGTGGATAGAACTAAATTAAACTTCCACAGTGCTCACAGAGAACCGACATTGATGTAAATCTGAAGGAAATCAACCTACAAAGATTTATCTGGATTTTCTCCCTATGAAAAAAACATTCAGGGGCTTAGGAACACTCCGGAGGACAAGAAGAAGGGCTCGCAAACACAACTGATTTGATAAACATGTTTAAGGGAACTGTCCTCTAGAACACAAACCCAGGCTGAGCTCACTTGTTAATCAACAAGATGGTTTCCTCCATCCCAGATGTGACTAGTGAGCACAGCGCAGGGCTGGCAACTCATGGCAGTAACAGGGCAACAGCTGAGAGAACAAGTTCTGTTTCTTTGCTAAACATTTGTATGATCTGTATTGCAGGGAATGGTGTATTTATGTAAAAAAAATAAATTCCCATATAAGCATAAATGAGTAGGTTGGATTTGGGGGGCTGAGGGAGTAGGGGTTGGTTTGGGGGTTTCTTGAAAGTTTCTTTTCTTATTATCTTTAACAGATAAAAGAAGGAGAAATGCCTTGGTTTTAAAGCAGTATTTTCAGTTTAAAAAGGAAAAAAACCAAAAACAACTCACATTCTTAAATGAAAAACTATTATTAACAAAAATAAACCAGCTTGAATCACCCCTGGGAAAGAAAATTAGAGAACACATTTAACATATTATAAATGTTAAGCATTTAAAACATATAACATATTAGAGAAGATATTTAACCTGAAGCTCCAGGTTTCAATAGACCTTTGAACAAATGATATATTGAAATATATAGAACAGTTACTAAATACTCATGTAAAATGGTGCTGCTCCTCACAGAAGTATTTTAACTGTTTACGTTTGATATTTACAGAATGATTTATGTATAACTGACCTAAGTTTATGTATGAGTTATTCATTCAGAATTTATTCCTTTGGAAAATGCAGATTTTTAGTGAAGCTAGGCTGTATAATTGATTGCCTTGTGTAGGTGCATTTTTGTGTAGTGAATTAGGATGCGAAGAGGGATTTCAATTAGTAATGCTCACAAAAAATGGGCATAAAAATACAGAAGTCTTGCCAGGCACAGAGCATAAGCAGATCATATTACTGGCTACAGAGGTCATACAGGAATGGCTGATGGTCTTCAGTGTGGTTCCTTCTGCTTGTTGACTTACACACTGCCCAGGCTCTCCAGGCAAAGTGATTCCTTAACTAGACCTTCTCCCCTTGCTGGAAATGAGAAGGACGCAGGTTCGAGCCAAGGTGACCAAAAAATCCAGCGTCGCTTGGGACCAACACGGTATGAGCACATCGAGGGCCGATCCACACAGAGCAACATCTCTGGCACAGCCACCCCCACCCCAGGGACACCCTGTTTCCCTGAGCTTTTTGATGCATCCAATAGGAGGATGAAAACAAAGGTACAAGAAGCTGTTGGCTGCGTTGGCCAAACAAGCTGGTTTCCAGTGACATGACCTGGGGCTGTTGCTTGACAGTGACTGAACATGAACCAGCAGTGTGCCCAGGTGGCCAAGAAGGCCAATGGCATCTTGGCTTGGATCAGAAACGGTGTGACCAGCAGGTCCAGGGAGGTTCTTCTCCCTCTGTACTCAGCACTGGTGAGACTACTTCTTGAATCCTGTGTTCAGTTGTGGGCCCCTCACCACAAGAAGGATGTTGAGGCTCTGGAGTGAGTCCAGAGAAGATCCACAAAGCTGGTGAAGGGGCTGGAGTACAGGCCCTATGAGGAGCGGCTGAGAGAGCTGGGGGTGTTTAGCCTGGAGAAGAGGAGGCTGAGAGGAGACCTCATTGCTCTCTCCAACAACCTGAAAGGAGGTTGTAGAGAGGAGAGGGCTGGGCTCTTCTGCCAAGTGACAGGGGACAAGACAAGAGAGAATGGCTTCAAGATCTACCTGGGGATGTTTAGGCTTGACATAATGAAAAATTCTTTACTGAAAGGGTCATTGGGCACTGGAACAGGCTGCCCAGGGAGGTGGTTGAGTCACCTTCCCAGGAGGAGTTTAAGGTGCAGGTGGACAAGGTGCTGAGGGACATGGTTTAGTGTTTGAGAGGAATGGTTGGACTTGATGATCTGGTGGGTCTCTTCCAGCCTGGTGATTTTATGATTCTATGATGTCTGTCTCTGAACAGCTCCTGGTAAAGAAATCTCGGACACAAATATCAGCAATGGGAAGGAGCCCAATGCCTGGCAAGAATTCCAAGCAGGTTTCCCTGCTGATTAGGCAACGCTCACTGGCTCCTGCACCACACGGAACAGAAGAAAGAGAAGCCCCTCCGCAGTCTTAGCACGGGCCTCTAACTTCAGCCTAAAGAGCAGTCCTACTCACAGCATCCGTACGGAAGAGCCTTGAGCATTAGAGGCCTAATTCCAAAGTCCTCAGTGAGGAAAGACCCGTGTCGAAAAGCACAGAACAAGGTACGACCTTCAACTACCTGTTGATTCGGGCTTCCCTCAGCAACAAGCAAGGGGATAACCATCAGCCCAATGCTCAGGAGAGCTTTGTCAGCTTTAGCTCTCACAAAAATGACAGTCACATCAGGGGATACTCATTGGGGTTTTGCTCCAAGTTCTTCCATTTTCTGTCCATGGAATGTGAAAATGCCTGCAAAGCAGGCAGGATGCAATAACTCTTCAGCTGACACTCATCACCTTTACCATCACAAACATTAAATCATGTCCTGTCTCCGGGCTCCCCCCTGCCCTGCCCTGGCCTCTGTCAGCTGCTCAGAAAGGCCTTGTCTGGAGAGAAACCCTGAGGGGGAAGAGACATGAACCCTGAGGAGAGAGAGAGAAACACTGAGGGGGAAGAGAGAAACCCTGAGGGGAGAGAGAAACCCTGAGGGGGAAGAGACATGAACCCTGAGGAGAGAGAGAGAAACCCTGAGGGGGAAGAGAGAAACCCTGAGGGGAGAGAGAAACCCTGAGGGGGAGGAGAGAAACCCTGAGTG